>JAEIFV010001217.1:0-76265 GCA_018904265.1 Lordiphosa collinella
CTTGGAGTCTGTGTTAGTTCGGCTCCTGTGGGGCTCGACATGAACATCGCTGCTTTATAGCAGAGAGAAAAGAGAGAAATACATTCACATTTTTCATTGGTGTGTGTGAGAGCAGCGCAAAAATTTCTCTCTTTTCCAGTAGCAATGACTGCGACGCGAACACGTAACGCAGCGGAGCTTTCACAGTTTATACCGTGTGTGAGGAAGCAGCGCTGCTGTGAGATTTTTTCGTATGCACGCCGGATAGCAAGCTGCCGGTCCCTGCTTTATAGGGACGAAAATGTGTTCTTCTGCCTGTAACATACATTTGCACAGCGTCAGCTCCCCTTTTGAGCCATTTTTTAAAAAATTCTTCCTAAATCTTCCTTTCAGCAACTGTCATTGTTGTATTAAGTTCATTTTTGCAGAAATAACAGCTGTTTTTTGTTTAGCTATTCTTAGAAATTCAAAGCATTGCCGACAAATTTGTCGCCTAGATTGATGCGTGCAACTTGTAACTTTCTTTGACCTGCTGCTTGGCTGCTGCTGCTTTTCTGCTGTGCTTTGCTCACTTCTGTAATTTCTGTTCTGTTGTTGTATAACGAGACGCAACAGAGGAGAGCCAGAGCAGTGCTGCTGCTGCTAACAACAAAGTTGCCGCTGTCGACGCCTGCTGCTGCTGCTGCTAGTTTTTAAGTTTTGTTTGCATTTTGCGCATTGTTGTTGCTGCTGTCGGCTGGCTATATCTTATCGCTTAAACAAAGTTGTTGGCATAGCGCTTTTTGTGTATACATATGTATGTACAATGTACATACATACATACCTACATAATTATTTTCATTTTTTTTTTGTTGTATTTTTTATGTAATCAAGCAGCAGCAGAAAGGTTCTCTTGCTCCTTCACTTTACAGAGCTACTAGATCAACCTTTGTTTTTACGTTACGCATAACGGGTATACTAAAGCACAGAGAGAGCACGAGGCGGCTAAAGTCTGCTTACTGAGCGAGGGAGTGGGTGGGTGGGTGGTTGTTGTTGGTGCGTGTCTCCTTACCCAACCAACCAATATGTCATAAACGTTATGCCTTCAAATCAATTAGTTTTTAATGCCCCCCTTTTTCCCCAATTGATTTTTAAGTCACGCACACACACCCTGATTAGGAGAAGGTGGAAGCTTTTTTGTTTATTGCATAATTGCAGAGGGGAGTTGGGGGAGGTTCTAGTTTGTTTTTCAAATCTCACGTGAGTTTCCGATCTTAAGCATAACCCAGGCCACGACTCATTCTCTCTCTCTCAATCAAAAACCACGATCGACTTACGTAGACGTGGGACGCCAAAAACACACACACACACACAAGGCCTGGCGTCTGTGTATATTTTTCTTGCTGACGCAGCCGAGAGACCGAGACCGAGACGCATTGTCTGTGTAACTGTGTGTGTGAGTGTGAGGGTGAGAGGCCAAAGCAAAAATAAACGACAACAAACTGAACTAACACAGCCGCCGCCGACGCCCCCCCATGACCAACAGACTGGGACACTACTGTATAAATTGTAGAGCACCCAAAAAAGTAAGGTAACTTCATGAAGTTTTTCAAAAGGACCCCCTACACCTCTTTCCTACAATCGAAAGCTTTTTCAAAAACTTTGTAAAGTTTGCTTCACCGTGTAAAACCTGTGTAAGACAACATTATGTTAAAAAAAGTATGCCAAAATTGCAGCTTTTTATGAAATAATCTTTAAAAACTAAATTCCAGACATTGATGTCTCCCTCCAAATAAATATTTCATACACTATAGCAAATTTCCAAAAAAACAAAAGCGTAAAAGCTCAAGGAAAAGACACTTTAGGTGAGCTTTGGCATTTTATAAAGCTTTTTGGTATGAAAAAGCTTTCTCTGTATAAATTTTACACATTTTAAGGATTAGCTACTGTAAATAGAGTTAGTTCAAACAAGAATCTGGGTTTTACTACCTTTAAAAACCAAAACTAATACTTTATATTGTGTTTGAACCCAACAGACCCAAATTAATAATACATCAAATAGCATAGAATCCTTATATTTATGGTTTATCAAGCTTCCGCAACTCTAAAAGTCTAAAAAAATAAATTTTCCAAACTGATTTAAGAAAATTTCTAAATGTTAGACCTAAAAACGAGCTTACAGGGTTAAGATTCGGTGGAATTAAGGGCGATCCTTAAACAAAACCAACTTTTCGGACTTGCTGTAACTTCAAATGTCGGGAAATATGACTTTCCGAGCAGATATAATCAAGACGATATACTAAACCGACAGCTTTCAAACTACCAATCATCAAATGGAGATCTAGGCGTAGAGGGTATCCGTGAATGTATTCGCAGAGTTGCAGCCTTCATGCAAAGTCTTCGGAGAATGTCTCTTTTCCATCCTTGCTTTGACGCGGAATGCTCTAAAGCGCCCGACAAAAGGCCTGACAACACATCCAGTTCTAAGGCAGAATACCACTCGGCAAATTGCTTCTATAAATCTCTTTGCAACTGTACTACCAGCATTTGGAAGTGGAAATCTCCCGGATTAGCAAGAGCAAAGATTTTTTGATCATTGGTCGGAAACTAATTGGATCTCTTGCGCAAAAAGCCTATCCAGGCAAAAGCATTCGAACTTGCAAGGCACTTTACGCGCAGCCCACAGGGAAGTACTTTTTATAAAACTCCCAAATACAACCCCCTTCTTAAAATCACTTAACGAATTGTTTGCTATCCAAACCATGGGGCTGATTGAAGAAAGCTGCAGTAAACCTTAATAAATATCCAGAAATTAATCCCAATGAAAATTACCTTACAAATTAGAGCAGTCTCGAACATAATTAAAAATCATAAAAAACGTAAAGCTCCGGTTTGGATAGTATTAACAATCTTTGCCTGAAAGCTCTTCCGCCGCAATGGAGTCCAAGCCTTCTTGACCGTTATTATAAACGGATGTCATCCGACTTGGATACTTTCCACAAGTCTGGAAAACATCCAAAGTTGTTCCAATCAAAAAGCCAAATAAACCTCCTGAGTCTCCTTCCTCGTACCTGGCCTTAGCCTCTTGTCAGTCAGCAAAATATTAGAAAAGATCATCAAAGAAAAAAATTCTTCTTTTTGTCGAGATTAGATCACTTCCAAATGGACAGTTCGATTCCGTAGGAACACAGGTCACAATCCAACCGCTAGCTAAATCAAACGATGTTAGACAAAAATAATGTAGAAGAAGTCCACAGGTAGGTACTGTTGAGAAAAATCGCTTTGACCGTATATAAGGGACTTATTTTTAAGCTGTAGCACTTAACTTTCCCACCGAACTTAGTTAAAATTATTCAGCTTCTTAGTAGCGATTGTTCTGTGTACATTGGACGTGCTATTCCGAAGAATTGATATCCCTGCAGGATGCCCGCAGGGTCCCTGCTTGCCCCCTTCTCTATAACATTTTACGTCGACTTTCCCACCCGAACGACGCACTCAATATTCGCTGACGTACAGCACAATAACAAAAGGACTATTACCACCGGAAATAGAACTCAACCTGCAGGAGGTTGACAACCCTCCAATCCTTCTCTTCACGGGTGGGAAAACAGGTACACTGACAAAACTCGAGCATAATTTTCGAGAAATAATCTACCCAGATATCTCCCGGCATTAGAAGTAATGGCACTGAATTCCTACCGATTTACACCACAAAGCCAATGTGGAACTTATAGCGGTTAATCCGCCTGACAGATAACTTCAATGGTAAGTGTGATTCCCAACTTAGAACCACATAAACCAAATAATTATGTAAAATAGATATAAGTAGTATTAGTTTTTATCTTTAAAAGGATGGGTTTTTTTTGTTCTTAAAATTTTTCCCTAAATATTATAATGAAGTAATGAAATGTAAAACAAATAACATATCCCACACCTATAACATAGCAGAATAGGTCCCCAAGCCTGAACTCTTAAGAATATTAGAAGCATACACATGTAATATTAAAAGGATGCAAGAAATTGGTGGAATTGAAAATAATTACGCCCTCCACCTTGAAACCGACCTGCCATCGCTTCACTTATACTTTCTCTTAACTTAAAACTTCAAATACATCCGAAAAGTCTTTGATATGTTCAGCGAAAGACTGCCCAGAGTTGTAGCAGACATGATGTTAGCAAGCTAATCTCAGCTGTTCAAGAAATGGCAAGCCACATCTTCTGCTTGTAATATTAATATCCATTTTGATTGTCCTGAGTCTTGGGAAGCCCCGCATAAAATGATTTTGGAAAACATTCGCCTGAAGTGAGTCCAGAAGCCTATACAAAAAAAACCTGAACCACCTTGGAAGTCTGAACTACTTTCATGACCGATTCGGAATGTGAATGTGATGTGAAATGCTCAATCTAAGCTACAGGCCGCATGTAAACTGCAGCAATACGGACTGCTCACTCTGCAACCTTTCGGGTAACAGAGAATGTTACTCATCTGATTGGTGCTTGTCCAATCTTGAGTCTGTACCTCAAAAACTTCACTTCAGTAGACTTTTCACCCCCAAACACTTGTGCTCAAAATTTTCCAATTTTTTTGAGGTTTTTACTTTATCTTAGTAGGTTTTTAGTTTGTTTTTCCCCCCAAACAATCACCATATCATTGAAATTTGCTTGTCAAATTCTATTTTCAAGGTGCTCAACTCACATTCGTAGAGTTCAGTCATAACTAACAGGACGAAATGGAAACATGTCAAGCAAAAGGGGAAACATTTAGAAAAAAACTACAAAATTTAATAGTGTTTTTTTCGGACTTACACATTGGTTTAGATTTCACACATTTCACATATCGGGTGAGTAAAGAAAAAGCGGTCCTACGAGGAGATGGTACGATAATAACTTTCAATTGCAGTTATTCTTTCACATACTCGGGCTCATGTTTTTTTATATTTTATATATCTTCGCGCTCCTATTTGGTAAGAATAACTGACTAACCTTTCGAAACTTCTTCTAGCAAGTCCTCTCTTACGCTTCAGTTGCGCGGAATTCGTTTCAGTTAAGAATCCTTCCAAGTACGTTCCGAAGGAAGGCGTTTTCAATTTCAACTGGTTACCCAATGTAATCACCAAAATACTATGTTGTGAGTACAAAGTCCAAGTATATAACTGTCTGCATGGTTTCTCATAATATTTTATCTGCAGATGTTAAAAAAATCGGAAACAAACCAAACAACAATTGAGAGTTCAATGGGGAAATGCATTCTATGTCGTCGAATTTGGATTAAATTGAATTATTTTGGTTGCTGTGTCGCAATATTTTACATAACTGTTGTGTAATGTTACTATGTTTTGCAGAGAAACAGCGTAAAAAATAATAAAGTGGCTAACAAATAACAAATTTTTTGGTCGTATAGGAAATTAACTATGCTGAAGACTGGTGAGCTCTGGGGGAATAGCTGTACAGAAGATGAGCTTTAAGCGAGTGAGGATCGCAGTCTTTAATTAACCAGCTGGTGAAGTCGATATACGGACGTACAATCCAAAGTCGGATAAATATTATGATGAAATTCAGTAGAATATGGAGTGGACCCTGGATATCGTACCCAATGATTCAAACGTCAAAGGTTTCCTTCTGCCTGTTAAATACCTTTCATAACTTCACGATCCCCTTTTATCCATTTTCCATGGGTACAGGGTCTACTCACTTCATTATTTGTCTCTACTCACTTTATTTTCTGTGCCTTGCTTCTGCGATTTCTGGAAACCGGTGGCTATAAAGAAGATTCTGAGAGTCTTTATATGGTAAGTGTAGCTAATGGCACTAGGTAAGGAACATGTATAATATTTTTTTTTTTGAAGGAAATATGGAAAATTTTATGTTTGAGTTTGAAAAGTTTTAGTTGATGAGTACTAATATCTCCACATTTTCTAAAATTTATGTATACTCTCAAAAACGTTTTTCAAAACCTTTCCGCCAGTCGTAAAAAAAAACTTATAATTTTAAATATTAGCTACTACACTCGTCGTCTCACATCTACTTCATCGACAGTCGACAATAACCCGGGAACTTAATATTTGATATAAAATTCGTCAGAGAACCTTTCTTTTTTCAATCGAAATAATTTACAAAGCAAATATACTGACTAAATGGAAAACTGGGCGTTACTGCTTGTTTTTACAAGTGCGCTAATACCGCTTTGTTATTTTTAATGAATTTATTTATCTAGCAAATAAGCAAAATGTTGCCTTTCTGTTCTTTTTTTTTTTTTTTTAGTTTGTTATAGTTTTATTTTAGAAATTATACTACAAATGTGTTCTTTTGTTAAGTTATAGCTGATGGTTATAAACCAAGTCATTTGTGTACCTATTAAAATCGTACTATGTACTAATACTACTCAAGAAAGGACTTGAAGAAGTGAGATAGGGTAAAAATTGGGGATATCCAAGAACAAAAATGAGTTTTTGAAACGTTTTGAGGAATCTCTTACCTTAGTTTGGTAGAAATACATTTCCGCGCAGGGCAAAAAGGGCAAACACAAGGGATTTAAGGCTTGAGACTCGGCGAAATTAAGACGAAATTGAGATTTGATAGATTTTCAGTGTATTCAAGAACATAAATTCGGATTTTGGCAACTTTTCGAACTGCCTTACCTTCGAAAGTCCGAAAAAGTGACTTTCTAAACAAATTGAAGCAAAATTCGGCAAGTTTTCCATAAATACAGACATTAAGGGTTGAGATTCGGCAAAACAAAGGGCGATGCTATAACAGAAATTTTTTTTTATCATTTTTTAAGCTTGCCGTAAATTCAAAAGTTCGAAAAATAGCTTTCTGTGCAAACTCATGACAAAATCGATTCGTTGTACTAAACGACGGGCTTTAAGTGTTAAAATTTTAAAAAATTTCGGGCGATTCTAAAACATTAATAGTGATTTTCACATTTTTCCGACTGTCTTACCTTTGAAAGTTTGGAAGAAATACATTTCCGCTCAGACTTGACAGAATTTCAGCCAATTGAAGTATATAAATTCCGATTTTGGCAACTTTTGCGTATGGCCTTAGCTTCAGAAGTCGTGAAAATAACAACTTTTCAAACAGATTAAAGCAAAATTCGGTTCGTTATACTTAAGTTCGGGCTTTAAGGGTTAAGATACGGCGAAAGAAAGGACGATACAAGGAACAGAAATGAGTTTTTGTCATTTTTTTCTAACCCTTCCGTATTTTTTAAAGTTAAAAAAAGAACTTTCCGAGCAGACTTATTAAAAAAATCGGGTTTTTGTTACTTAAGGTTGGGTTTTAGTTGAGATTTGACAGAATTTCGACCAATTCAAAAACGTAAAATGCGTTTTTGACATTTTTCGGATTGCCTTAGGGAAAGCTTAAAGCTTATTTAAGAAAAAATGTTAATTTATTTCGTTTCCCATTTTCGCATTCGCAAGTTTTGCGATTTCAAAACGGTTTTTCTACCAAATTTACTTTCCAAGTCGCAAATCATGGCTGTATATCGTGGATTCAGTTGAAAATAAACTTGTAAATTTAACACCAACAGGTGGTTTTCTGTAAGCTAGTTAACAGCTGAGTTTAGGCGTGTGAAAATTTGTTTAAGTTTAACATTTTCCATATGTTCTTCAGCTTGCATAACAATTTAGTGTTGTATTAGCTATACAGGTCGGGCTAAAGCGTGCTCATTTCACGTGCCGCGACTGTGACGCCGTCAAATATAAACATCTGTAAGTACGTAGGTACGCAAATGTGTGTGTGTGTGTGTTTCTGAGAGTGTTTATTTGCAAGGCAAAACAAAAATAAAAACAAAATGTTGTATTGGAAATTATGCGCAGCAAATAAATTTTATAACAAAGACGTTACAAAAAGAGAAACGTGAAACACACACACACACATAGTAAAAGTAAGTAGTATGCGGGTGCCCTCCCCCTCAAACCCTCATACTAACAGAGGCGCGCTTCGCTATTTGGCTTGCAGTTGGAATTGGATTATATTTTTGACAATTTCAATTGTTAACAACTGCAACAAGCAGCAAGCAAGTGAGGGGGCGGAGGTCAGACCCGCACGCACACATACACACACACACGCACTCCCTCTCTTTTTGTTGGGTGACAAATTTTTTGAAACTAAAAATATTTCTTCGATTTGTTTATTTGTTGTTCTTAAAAATTTTTAGCACTCACGTTTTTGTTGTTGTTGTTGCGCCTACGCGCACGCACTCTCTTTTTTAACGGTCGCTCTCTCTCTCTGTGTGTCTCTTCTGTTGCTGTGAGCGGCACTTGCAAAACTTTTTCTTTTGCGGTTTATTGTTTAATTTGTAACTAATTATTATGCAACTCTGAACAAATTAATAGAACAAAATCAGTTTATCAGTTTGTTGTGTTTTTTTTTGTTGACACACGCGGGACTCGCACCAAAAAAACACACACACATCCGTTGCGCTGAAAGGCACAATGCAAAATGAACAAAATAAAGCTGAAGGCAAAGTCAACGCAGTTGGCGGCGGCGGCGGCTGCGGCGGCGTCGACGTCACTAGTTTCTCTGTTTGTTGTTGTTGATGCTGACGCTTTGTTGCATTGTCAACAACAAGCGGCAGCATTGCCAGGCCAAATACACCAAATTCGTGCTAATATTTTGTTTATTTTTGCCATTTTTATTAGTTTAATTAACTAATTGATTGCCTTTTTGTAGCGGGTCTTTGATTTGTTGTTGTTTCCAGCACAAACAAATACAGAAAACACATGGCAGCAGCCAGAGAGTAAGAGAGAGTGTGAGCGCCAGAGAGCGGCATTAGAGAGAGCGGATTCGTAGTGGCCAAACACATGGTTTTTGTTTTTGCCAAAAAAAAAAACAACTCAGCATAACTAGAAGAAGAAGCAGCAGCACCAGAAACTGCTTACAGTTAGTTCTGAACGCAGGCACAGTGGTTAAGGAGACATTTACAAATGAAGAAAGTTTTCTAGTGAAATAAAATGTTAAAATAATGAATTAAGAATCAAATAATATTTCTAATAGAAGTTCTATAATTTAAAAGCAAACAACAGCTAAATATGTTCCATAAATTTTATGAACGTGTCTCTGTTTATACACTGTTCCCATTGAAAATGGAAAGGATCATGAAGTTGTGCAAAGTATCTGTACGTAAAGTATCTATATTCTTGATCGGCATCAACACCCGAGTCGATTTAGCTCTGTCCGTCGAACGCGTCGATCTCACAGACCATAAGAGATAAAGCCCAATTTTTTGTATGTAGGTAGGTGTATACCCGATTCAAATCGAGTTTGCTTTCAGATTTGGAAAATTCCCTCCCCCCTCTAAGCGAAAAAACCTTCAGCCAATCGGGAGGGCTTTTTATTACCTTTTGGGTATTTTTAATGAAACACAAAAAGTCAAGAACAGAGGGTATTTTGTAGTCGGGGCACTCGACTACAGCTCCCTCCCACTTTTTTTATGTTGACATGCAGCAGCTGATTGCCAATGGATGTTGGATGAGACCAGTGTCAATCGTTGTTTCACATCTTTTAAAAATTCCATTCGCTCCCCAAAGATGTGCTCTGTGTGAAAAGCCTTTAAAGCAACCTTGTAGCTCTATCCCAGAATCGCTTCCCATGTTCCCATTTTGTATTTCAAATTTAAAAAAGCTTTTCCCCCAAATAAACTCAAGAATCAACAAGTGTTCTTACACATTTACAACCCACTCTAGACCACTGTGCCCAAGTGCAACTTTAACGGATTTTAAATGGAGTATTTATATGTATGGATAGCATTTATTTCAACTAAAGTTGAAGCAAGTTCATATTTATACAAATGTACCATCATCATATATGATGATTCAGAATGTAAGCTTAAATTTCTGACGCAATATGCTATACCGAGTGACTGGGCCAATGTGCTGCAAAAGGTACACGTGTTTTCATAGACGCTCAAAGATTATGGCGCACATGTGTTACGTGGCAGAGGGGAGCGAGAGCAGTTCGCTGTGTTGAAGACTATGCCTGAAACTCAAAGCTGCGTACGCCCTTGAGAAGGAAAAACAATCATGATAATAAAATACAATCAGCATTAGCTGCAGCTGCAATAAAGCAACACCATGCGTGTAATGCCAAAACAAAAAACACAACAACACCAACACTTGTTCTCTTTTTTTTTTGGCTTGGGGTGTTTAATTTGATTTTTTGTTAACAAAAACAAAGCGTAAACACACGAAAATTACTTGAGCAGAGCTCTCAAGAATAATAATAATAGCGACAGGAGAGAGAGAGAAATGAAAACAAACAAACAAAGAGAGAATAAAGCAAAGGACAAACAACATACTTTAACGAGGACGACATTAACAACTAAACAATTAATGTTAAAAGGAAAGCCAGACAGCGCGATAACAACAACAAAATTTCTTTTCGCTCAGAGAGAGAGAGTCATTTAACTGCTCATTTACTCTCGTAATCGGCAAACGGCTCTCGACTTTGACGCTAATTGAATTATTTGCTAGTTTTCCGGCCTGTTTTGACTTCTTTTTTACACCACAACTTGGCCAAAAAAAACACTACAACTTGGAGATCAACACAACGAGAGAGAGAAGAGAGAGAGAAAAAAAAAAAAAAAATGAAACACACAAACAAATATAAAAAAAATCCCATATGGGACAAACTGCATATAAACAAACTACACAGCAAGAGAAAAAAGTTGAGAGAGATAAGATGTGGGGGTTGCCTGCCACTCCGATTATTTAAACACACACTCAGCTACTGTGTTGGCGGCTGCTGCCTCAGCCTGACCCCCTCTGCCTCAAAGGTTTCATCTTCCAAATTCAACAAGCCCTTGAAGATATACAATTCTTCTTCTTGTGGCTAGTGAAAGTACACTTGGATAGCCAAACATAAAGGAATTTTCTGAGTATAACAAACCAAGTTGGAACCATGGCAACGTTAAAACAAACATGAAAACAGGTAAAAAACAAAAAAAAAGCAAAACAAAATAAAACTGAAACGGCAAAAGGGAGCATGATGCACGCCCTCTAAAGGCTTCAAATATAACCGAGCCTTTACTTCAGTGGGGCACAGTGGTCGAGAAATGAGAAAAAGCAATTGAAAAAAAACTGTTCGATTTAAGATACAATTTGAGCAGGATTTTCGAAACTTTACGAAAGGGGCAAGATTGGATCACCCCCAATTTAACCCTATCATAGCTCTAAAGCACTTCCTTGAGTATATCGTTGCGACTTACCCCTTTCATTTGCTCGGGAAGTCTTGTTTTTGTTCTTTAGAATCCGAAATGATTTCAAAAACTTTTTTGGTCCAAGAATCGCCCTTGTTTCGCCGAATCTCAACCATTAAAGCCTGTACTTAAGGATAAAGTTACTTTTTCGGACTTTCCAAGGTAGTGCACTCCGAAAAATGTGACTTTATTTTTGTTTGCATTCGTCCTAATTTCAACGAGCCTCATGCCTTACAACCCTTTTAAGCCCTTAAAATTGAACAAAAGGTTTTTTTTCAAACTATCAAAGGATAGGCAGACCACCAAACGTTCAAAAACCCCATTTATAGTTTTTGGATCGCCCCTTTAATTTACTCAAATCTTAAATGTGAAAGCGCTTCCTTGAGTATATCTTCGTCGACTTACCCTTAAATCAGCTCAAAAAGTTAAATTTCTAAACTTTTGATCCGAAATGATGTCAAAAACTTCTTTTTGCTTTAAAGATCCCTTTAATTTTAATGGTACGTCCAGTTTTCCCAATTTTCGCTTAAATCAGTGCAATGTTTTTTTTGGGACTTCTGAAGTAACCGGCAATTCTGCAATAAGATCAAAAATTTCTTTTGTTCAAAGATCGCCCATTTTAAAATGGTTGGTACAAAATCCTAAATATTTGTTTTTTTTTTATGTGAAAACAATTTATCTGGTTACTTTTAATATGCTTAGAAATTGATATTTTACAGTAAATGGGCAAGTATAAGCAGTTGAAATTGTAAGTAACATAATCACTTCAAACTAAACAACTGAAAAATAATCAAATTTGTGCGAATCTCTCAAGATTTATGCTTCAAAACATTGGCACATGTTTCTAATACACTTGTGCCACTGGCAAACATTCAACATCATCCAAGAAATGTGATGTTTTCTTGTTCCACTGACGGTTGAGTATTACGGTCACACTAACGTAAACAAAGAACAGCTGGTTGGATTGCATCGCTTGCAATTGTGAGTCAAAACTAGCCTTTCACAGGTAAGTATTGTGGTATACAATAATAAAGTAAAACTATTTTCGTAGTATGCATTCTTAAGAAATATGATGACATTTTAACATTCTGAAATGAAGAAACAAAATTTTGGGCTTATATCCCCTTTGGCATAGTCAGGGGTTCAATTGCGAAAACCCCACTAAACTCATTCTGCCACGGACCTACAGTTGTTTGAATTTGATAGCTTATCGATAATGAAATCTAGATTTTAGCAGAAATGTGCCACTGAAACAAGAGTATAAGGAGTTAGCCTCAGCAGTTAAGTTCTGCAGCGATTTTCAACTAATACTTGTAAACACGGCTAACAAATGACATTTTCAGTACATTTTGCAAACCTCTCAATTAAGAAAAACACTTTTACTTCTCAAATTTTTTATTTTCTATGAATATTTTTTACTTCAAAAACTTTCCACTAATAAATTCTTTAGTTAAAATTACCATTTCGACCACTGTGCTTTATGCAACTAGGCAAAAATTGTTAGCCTAGAACTGTCAAGAACAGTTGAGACCCACGCCAACATCAGCGGGCGCAACGCGTTGTCAACACGTGATGGAAGCATACAACAGAAAATATTTACAAGATAAATTTTGGGGCCTTTGCTATCTACAAACTTAAACATAGTCTAAATGTTATATATACATTATGGTATGTCATTATATTAAGGTACTTCCAGGGTGGTTGGAGCTTGAAAACCATTTATTCTTTTGACTTTAACTTAATGAACAATATGGTCATCGTGTTTAATGGTTAAGGCGAATAATAAGTATCACGATAAAACAAGAACAAAATCAAAGAAGTCAGGAAAATATCTAAAAACAAAGATAAACAAAAGAGTTAAAACCAGTTGGAAATTTTTGAAAATATTCGCTATTTCATGAATTTTAAAACACTAGCGAACTGAAATTTTAAAAAAGAAAATGGTTATTGGTTTTAGTAAAGGTACACAAAAAAAGGCTCTAGGATCATGCAGTAATGTCAATATTTTTCAAATCGATGTGTTTCGTGTTGACAAAAATCAATATATCGATAAATCGTTATTTCCTAAAGCCAGGTAAAAGCCACTGGAAAACTTTTAAAAACATATAACACTTTTATTAACCATTGTTACTGCGCGAAGGGTATGTTTAAACTAAAAAGCTTGCTCAAAATCAACTTTAATAACAAAATGACTCTGAAATCGTTACAATCGATGGAATAAAGCAAACGAATTCTGAAATAATCAGCCTCGACCATCTTTCACTTGAAATTTTAAAGGAGATCTCTCAAAGTAATGGTTAAAAAGTATGAAATAGTTCACTTGCGTATCGTACACTTAAGAACTTTGTACTTGAATTAAGTAGAAACGGTGTCAATGTTACCAAAATATTTGATTCTAGTCAAGGTGTATGTAAGCAGGCTCAAGGTAGAGATTGATTATAATTTAATAATCAACAGAAAATCTCAACAAAGAATACGAACATGAACAGTAGCTGTGGCGCTGTAGACGGCCGTTTCGCTGCCACCATGGCTAAGCCTTCGTCAGTACACGTTACTGCTGTACACCATGAAGCCATTTCCAAATCCTAATTTGCCACTGCTTTCGATCAAAAGCACAAGTGTTTAACATATCTATCTTTGTTGCAGAGAGAAAGATAAACCATTTTGTCAAATTAGATTGGCCGTCTGCGAAGTCAAGTTGAAAAAGCCCTGGAGTTCTACAAACTAGTATCAAGCCATATTTCTAAGAGTTTGGAGAATCAATTAAAGTCGCAACAGCATGAAGTCAGTGTAAAGCAGTCCACAAATCTCAAATCAAAGTGTAGGAAGTGGAAAATGATGACAGATTCTTAACAGAAACAGATTCTAAGCCTCAAATGAAGCCCCCATCTAAAAATTGAAGAAGAAATTGAAAAAAACAACTGAGTTTATAAACTCTTTTAAAAAATCGGTTCAAAGAAATGTTACACTTTATTAAGGTCAGTGTCGGTTTCATCACAGCACCCCGCTAATTTTGAAGAGCATACCGAAATTAAAAAGAATCCCCCAAAAAGAACTTGGCTCCTAACACATCATAAAGATACTCTTACAACAATATAAACAACTCTCTCTGGTACCTGGTAGCTTTATACGAACACCCCCTTTATCGTTTTCGGTACTACTATAGTTAACTTTGGGAAAAGTACCGAAACGGTATGAAGGAGAGTTCGTATGATGATGGGGCTCTTTAGCTAAAATTTTTGAAGAACGAAATTATATTCATTCTTAACTTTATAAACAAGGAATTGTGAACCTATCATCTAAATGAAAAATTTTCAACTCAAAGTAAGCAGAACGGTTCAGTGCTATGGAGCTCAAGTCTGGGGCGGAGAAATAATGGAAGAGGCAACCAATTGCAGCGTATACTTCTTAAAAGGATTCTCAAGCTGCCAGATAGCAAGCCAACTATGTGATTGGGAATCGACGCAGGACTAAGAGATTGGTCCATATAGTCTTATTACTTCATCTCAAGTACCGGCAAGAATAATTTATGAGTATGAAGATTATAGACTACCGCATGTTTTAGCCGATAAAATGAGGACCAATAATTTGGGATGGTTTGCGGAGCCCAAGGTTCGCATATCATGGCATAATGCTCAGGAGACGACCACACGCATGCTAATTGGATTGAGGAAAATATTGGCTCCTAAATGCGATCAAAAATGACAACCGTAAGCAACACATGAACAAGGCTTCAGGAAGTACATCAAGGGTCTACAAACATCTAAATTTTGCAAAGGGCCCTCATACTGCAAAATGAGTATTTCAAACAAAACGAGATAACTTGGATAATGAAAGGCCAGAGAGATCTTTATGGTTAAACAGCTGCCCAAGAAGGATTATAAATGGAGGTATTTGTTCTCTATGCAATATGAATGAGCAGGGAGTGACATGCTGCTTTTTAGACGATGTCCAGTTCTGAGGGAATTTCGTGATTGCAGATATTTGAATGCTTACGCGTACTCTTACCTGGAAGAAGAGGTGCTTATGGCCCTTAACGGGGGGATGGGATGGAATAATCTATCTATTACCCAGATGGCTATTAAATATAGAAAAAATGTCATGAATGAGGATTTTTAAAGACTGTAAATAATAAGCAGAGTCTGAAAATTTACTTTAAGAATAGGATATTAAAAATTGTATCGTTAAATCATTTCGTTAAATATGTAAATTTTGTTTTTATACAACAGAGGGAAGGCTGACGGTTTTAAACCAAGCCTTTAAATGTTTGTTTACTTAAGCATTGTAAAGTTATAATCTATGAAAATTGTGAAATGAAAAAAAATAAACATACTCTATCTATCTATCTATCTATCTATATTCAGCAAGCCACCCAACCGACCGACCTACTAACTTCATAGCCGACATCACCGATTCCAGAGCAAAAAATTTATTTCAATTCGTAAAGCAAAACATTGAGAGTTTACCAGAAGTCAAAAAAATCAGACGACATTGTTGAGCCTCGTCATTATTCCAATGGAATACTGAGGATGTGGATCCGCTTAACTATTGAAAGGTAATTATATGAATGTTATATGAATTTCAGCATAGTGAAGGTAGACTAAAAGATGTCACTAAAAAATACCATTCTATCCCTGCAACATCCACAGAATCGGAGAGAAATTTCTGCAAGACTGGATTAACTATAAGTAGTCGTTGCGCTTTGCTTAAAGCAGAGAATCTACAAATGCTTTTGTTTCTCCAAAAAGATGCATGGATCTCTCTTTTTAAGGTAATTTAAAGTCAGAATTTGAAGTAATCTAAAATATTGGTAATAAATATTGGAATAATATTGGTTTGAAACATATATAAGATTTAGGAATGGATCTCAGACCTATTTAAAGTTGATTATTTTTATTTTTTTGCTTAATTTTTTGCCACAAGATGAAATATTTTAAAGTGCAAACCCCTTTCAACAAAATGTCTAATTTGAAATTGAAGTTAAATAGGTTTATTAAAAGAACACAAGACTTTGACAATAGTATCGAATCTTTTCTCTTAAACTTTTGAATGGCTACGCTATCGATAGTTTGCCAGCTCTAGAGCCAAGTCCTTTCGGGATTTCTTAATTTCGGTATGTTCTTCAAAAATAGCGCGGTGTAAAGGCTTAACCAATTTATTAGGTGCACTGTTTTTACATATATAGCCAACGAAGAGCGACTCATTTGGTACAAATGTCGTTTATTGTTTGGAGAGAATCGTGATTTAAATTATTGGGTATAGGATATTACCTATAAAGATCAGATGGGTAATTATATAACAAAAACTTCTAGCTTGGAAGAAAATTGTCGAAAATAGAGTTTTGATATTAAAAGCTGGCCTGAAAAGTGTGAAGAGTTTAGATGGGAGTGTGAACGCAATATGAACAATCGGGATTGTCGCAATAAAACCAATTATATTTGTGAGGCAGATGCTAATTAATAAATCAATTTCATTTCATAAGTAAGGGATTAAAATTGCTTGGTTATGATCCGGCTCGAAGGACCAAAAACTAAATGGGTTGTTTCGGAGCTTGTTTTGAATTAAAGTTTCTTCTTTTTCGGTTTCGATTCGACTACTAAAAAGCATGTAGTATGACTTGCCACTCTACATTCGATACCAGGAGGCGGGGGGGATATGTTGCCCCGTCCTACGACATTCTCTAGATAACACCAAACACCGGCGAAGGCAAAGTTTTACGTCATAACCAACGACGACGACAAATGTGGAAGATCAACACACAGATCACTCAAACTCAAACTAAAAACCGAAAAACTAACAAAAAAAAAATACATTTTTCAAAAAAGCATTTTCAAAGAGAAATACCTACACTCACACTCGAGCATATGATTGGCCGTGTGTGTGTGTGTGTGTGTGAGGGTATAATCATGTGATACCAAAAATAAAGAAAAATGTGAAAATCAAACAACAGCGTCAACCGACCAAAGGCACTAAAAAGTCACAAGCAAAAGTGGAGCAATAAAGCAAACTAGAAAGAAACAAAAAAATATATACACCGTGTTGCTATGTACACCTCTCTGGGTATCTACACATCTACCACTTCTGCCGCATCCACAATTCAGCATTTACATTTTGTTGTATTTGTCATTTACAATATGCAAATGCGAATGCCGTGCGGCAACAATTAAGCAAATACGCACAATTTCACACACACACACACACACACACAGTCAGGGGATGTGATCGGTTCGGTTCGGATCGGTTCCGGTGCGGACTCGAGCACGGACTGTATTGAATTTCAAATGAAACACTTAAAACACATTAAACCAAAACACAAACATTTTTAGCAAAAAAAAAAAAAAGAGCCCAGAGATCACTGAAAACCGAAGAGGCTAAAAAAGTTGTTGACGGGGCGCCAAATGTGCTTAACGATCGGCACAGTGGTTCGAATGTAATGGAAAATGGAAATTGTATTACATTGAAATTTGGTATCAATATAAAGCTACAAATTGTCTAATCGACAGCCTGACCGGATCGGATGACTATAGCATATAGCTGCCATAGGAACGATCGGTTAAAACACTAGTTTTAGTGAGAAAAACTTTTTTGTTTTTTAATGGAAACGCCTCCAAAGTACGTATTTCGTAGTTTACTATCCTTTCCCATGATTTCACTAAGTTTTGTCGAAATCGGATGACTATAGCATATAGCTGCCATATGAACGATCGGTCGAAAAACTAGTTCTAGTGAGAAAAACTTTTTTGTTTTTAATGAAAACGTCATTTTCATTGGCATATTCTTATTTTATATACTTTAACACATTTCTACAAAGTCTTATCAAAATCGGATAACTATAGCATATAGCTGCAGTATGAATGATCGGTCGAAAAAGAAGTTCTAGTGAGAAAAACTTTTAGTTTTAAATGGGATCGCCTCGTAATTAACAGTGTATTATGCTTTTCCAAGATTTCACCAAGTTTGGTCGAAATCAGACATCTATATAGTATAGATCCGAAAGAAAAGTAAGGTCCAAAAAGTAGTCTTAGTTAGAAAAACTTTTTTGTTCTCAATGGAAGCTGCAAGGGTATACAAAACTTCGGCCGAGCCGAAGTTACCTATTTTTTTGTTAAAAATCTGACAATTTTGATGAGAAGGACGTATGGACACTTCAACGTAGCTGATTCATTATAAATAAGATTCATTAGAACTCAACCACTCAGTGATACCAAAATACACACCGAGTTTCAGGCTGAGATAAGGCTCTGAAATCGGGTTTGAACCAATTAGAAAGTTCATAGGAAACTTGTAAAGGATATTCCATTGTTTGCAAAACGTTCTCATGCCCTCTCAATTATGCTGGCCTAGTCGCACTGTGCAGATTGCATGGCCTGGCAACTGCATACATCTGTATGTATGTATGTATGTATGTACCTCCAAATGTACATACGCATGTAAGTATTTGCCTTCGGTAGAAGAATTCGGTGTGTGGTGCATGCGGTGCGGGGGGCTCTCTTACAGAGTGCAGTGGGAGGGCAGGCGTGTGTGCCCCACTGTCTGTGTGAGTGCGTGTGTGTATGTTGTGTGGGCTAAAACAGTGTGTAAAAATAGGCAGAAAATTGCATAGAATTGAAAAGTTTTCAATTTCATGCACGAGATTGAGGAAAACGCTGTCGTTGCTGGGCTATTAATTTGTGTGTGTGTGTGTGTGATTTTCCCTATACGCTTCATTTCATTTTCGTTTTGTTTGTCCAATTTTCTTTTGCTTTGGCTTGGCTGTTGACAAATGTCAAGTAAATGACAGCGGCAAAGTCAATTGTTGGTGTTTTCTTTTTTTACGCACGTTTTTTTTTCACACAATCTATGAACATATGTGTGTGTGTATGTATGTATGCATACATTTGTTGAATAACAAATGTGTATATGTATCAAAGTAATTAATAATAACAACAAAACAAAAATAACAAAAAAAACAACGGCACCAGGCGGCCATCAACCATAGAGATGGCAGCGTGAAACGATCGCTGGTGTCGTGAGATTTGGAAGAACAAGCAGCGCGCTGTGTTTGACTTATCATATCTTCGATTAGGGTTAAAATTTTGTTGTATAGGCTTATTATATCTCTGCATAACTCTTTAAAATCTAACGAATTTTGTCCAAACCAAAACGCATTGCAGCATTGCTGTTCGATTCTCAGCAAGCCTAATTGCTTGGCTCACGCGTCCATCTCTCTGCATAACAATTGCCAGCCGCTCTCTTTCTAGTTCGCCTCTCATTTGACAACAGACGCAAATTGATCTCGTTTACATTTGTCTTTGATTTTTTGTTTTGGTTGTTGTTTTTGTAGATATGTATGTGTGTATGTGTTTTGCTGTTTGTGATTGTTGCTGTTAAAGAAGAAGAAAGCAAAAAATAGAAATACAAACAAGTACATATCTACATATTTAAGCTCCGCTACTGAAACACAAAGAGAGAGAGGGAGAGCAAAAGCACGTGTTTTTGTTAAATTTTAATTTCAAAAGTAACGGCTAAATATTAAACAATTTTATTGTTTTTCTTAGCCTAAAAGTTGTTTTGTGGTTCGTGTTGCCTCAATTAACGCATTTCAATTTCGCCTGCCTAAAATTTATATAAACAAGGTGAACAAAACCAAACAGAACACAAAAATGCGTAATGAAAACTCAACCAACAACTTTTAGAGCTCTCCCTCTCTTTGCCGCCCCCCGCCTACCCATTCACACAAATCTCTGGAAAACTACTCTCATAAATATGCATGAACAAATATAAAGATTTTGTTGTATTTATATGTATGTATGTATTTCTACTTAACATAATTTTTAAATGGAATATTTGTTTGCGCGCACTCGTTTTATCGCATGTTTATGATAATTTCTTCAAGGTTAAATCGACTAAAATTTTTAATAATCAGTGCAAAATCATAAAACTAGCAGGCGGTGGGCGTCTTCTTTCGATTTCAGCTTGTTGTGTTTGTTAAGTGCAGCGAAAACAAATTTAAAGCTGGCGCTTTATGGCTGAAAGTTGAAGGAAATGGGCAGCACTGGTTACAATTGAGCAATAGAGGGCGTCACTGCAGAAATTAACGGTTGTCATGAGAAATAGATGGCGCCTGTTTGACCGTTATGTGGCGGTCCAGTTCAGTTTCCAGCTCACACATCACTAACAAGTTCGATACTCGATAAGAAACTCACCTACTTATTGTTACATCTCTAACATATCATACAGTCACACTATTCACTTAACACTTTACCATAGAACACACTCTCGGCCAGATGCCAACCAATAAACCAAATCTAAATCTGTGTTTAATCATTATTATTACTTAGCTGCAGTTATGCGCTAAGTAACGGCCTTTCTTGCGCGGGGAAATCTTTTATGCACTTTTTTACACGGTTTAGTAGGATATTTTGGGTAAAGAAATTGTATAACATTTTTTTTAAAATTCTTGACTTGACAGACTTTAGCTTTATAGAAACGAAATTCTTATCTAAGATCTATGAGAAACTCAATTTTTCAACTAAAGGGTGATTTTTTTAAGTGCTATAGGAAAGTTTTTCAAAAAATAAAAAACATAAAATTCAGAAAAATTCATGAAATCTTTATTTGAATCGATAGTACGGTCCATTTAATTTAATGTTTGAAGATTATTTCAAGCAAATGTCCGCTTAGTCCAATTTTGGCATACTCTTTCCAACAGACAGCATCGTGTGTATCTCTCTTTCTCATCTAGAACCATTGTGAGGCACTGTACCAGCGCACCCAAAGAATTTAAGTTTGAAAAAAAAACGGCTGATTTGAATTTGAAATGTAATGTACTGGCGCCTTAGTTCGATAGTAATCGATAACTATCAAAGGCTACCCTGCAAAATGCTCAGAGTTGCGCGAGCAGCAAGCGAGCAAGTGCTATAAAATGAGGGCTCCAAGCGGAAAACAATTCATTTAGTCACCGTGGCTCGGTGTATAAGGGTCAGCCCTTTTATTTATTTTTTATTTTTTTTAAATTCATTTTTGACTTTATTATTATTTTCTACTTTATTATTATTTTCTACTATTTATTACACACTTTAGTTTGGAATTCAGATGGATTTTCACTAATAATTTTGATTAAGAGTGTGTAATGTGATTTGTATGTGTGTCTGAGTGACGTTTAAAATTTAATCTTAACAAGCAAACAAAAATAAATAAAGAAATGCGTTTCATTGGCACCTCTTAAGGGATAGCACTAGCGCTACGATTACGGGACTGCTGCTTTCGGTATCTCAGCCTCATGCGCTAGTGAAGCCTGCAGCTGACTTTCCCATTCAATTTGCGGAGTCTGCTTCAACTGGAATTTCAGGTTGAAAACACGCACGATCTTTATTCAATCACTTGACACTTACCTGGTGGTGTTTCCAAGCCTTAAATAAGTTATATTCAATGCAGAAGGAAAGGCTCCTTCAATTTCAGCTCAGAAAATTAGTCGCCCAATTCTTGTTAGGACCCTTTTTTAAATCTTTCGCCGTTTTCGGCGTTTCAATACCATGCATATCTATATATTAATACGCTAAAAAGCTTCCATACGAATGTACGGCCCCCTTTTTAGCATAGTAAAACAAATTCAATTAATTCAAAATTTATAACATATGTTCGTATGAGAATTTCAGCCCAGCCAGAGCAAAAAAAAAAATTAATTGCAATTATTTATTGTTTTATAACGAATTAAAAGTTGTACTAACACAGACACACTTTACACAGATAGGAGAGCAACAACAGCAATAGGCCAACACTCAAGGTGTGCTTTGCTCAATTGTATTTTGAGCTTTGTAAACAGAGAGAGTGGCTCTCAGTGCGCTCTCCCTATGAAGAGACGATCAACGGGAAAAAAAGCTTCTACGCATATTTTGTTTTTGTTTTAAGCAGATTTACAGTTGCTGGTCTGACTGAAATCCAATTGACAAGAAATTTTTTTGCGAGGCAAGTGCTGTTAATAAAATGTATTTTGGAGCGTAAACAATAACTAATATTCTTAAAAAATTTGTTATATTGTTAATCCTATTGATATGTTCGTCTTTCTTTCTAGCATGGTAATGTTGGAATGAGTATTAAGACCAGAAAAAATTGTATTGCAATTATTTATTGTTTTATAGCGAATCAAAAATACATACGGTGACATGCAGATGGCATTAAATTCAATTGACTAAAAAATTAGTGCGAAAATAGTCAGTATTGTTCGGGAAATTTAATAAGATGACAAGAATGGTACTTTATAAGGAAACATTCAGTTCGATGGCAAATTCACTATTCAAATTTAAATACACCGAGCACAATTGGAGACTGTGCAGTGATCTAGAGATCGAATCGGTATTACATCGAATCGGAAATACATCGATTCTATGGATTTAACGCCTGTGGTAGGGTCAGCCATTATCACTACGCTACAAAATCTCTTCAAAAATATGTATATATTTTGCCTTTCCACACTTTCTTTGGAGCCATCCTCAAGCAACATTTCCCAGGCTGTCGGCTTCAAAAATAAAGAAATGCATTGAAAATTGCTTTAAGACTTACACTTTACCAAAACTTTAACAAAAGATCAAGGAAAGAACGAAAGGATGTTTATAGCTTTCTGGGAACCTATGCAAAGTTAGTTAACCAAATGTTGTCTGACTGTTCAAAATTGGAATATTTGTTAATCAGGTTTTCCAGGGTTTCAAACCGATTCAGATACTATTATTTTTCGACCAAAAACTATGCAAATATGAGATTTTTTTGACATATTATTTTAGACTTAATGTTAAGTGTTAATTTGTTCGATGGTCGAATTTCGACCACAGGGCGAGCCTAGTTTTTGTACAATTCGCTTATATTTTTCTTCATCACCTGACGGCGTGGCCAAGTGGCTCAGCGGCTAGTGTGCGCGACCGCTGTGCAAGAGGTCGTGGGTTCGATCCCGCCTTGGAACATCTAATGATGAGTTTTTTCTTTGAATAAACTTTACACCCGGTCACCACTCTCTGCTGTTGGCGCCAGCTTTGTAGTAATTAGCCATGAAAAGCTTCTCAAACTGCCGTTCGGCTTCGGCGTTAAACTGTAGGTCCCTTTCTCTTGTGCGAAAATTAGAAGCGCACAAGCCAAGAGATAGAGAGAGGCTCGGCTTTGGCCCTTTGGGGCTGTGTCAGGCCATTTTACATTACCTGATACCTAATATATTTGTAATCAATAGCCTCACCTTGCACATATCAAAGAGGGCAAATCAGGCATTGTGCTAAACTGAAATTGCAACGAGGATTTTGGAGGAGCACCCGATAATTGCGAATCATGGGCTCAAAGACAAACAACTTTTCCGAGTCCAAGCCAACATGAGTTCCATTATTCGGACGCCCACACATGTGACAAGCGTTACGGTAATCCTCTAATGTATGAAATGGATGTAAGAGTATGTTATGCTACTCTTTTAGACATTCGTGGCACATGCATTCATAAGTGTCTAGGTTTAATTGATTCATTTTGATGCTGTTGTCGTTTCTCTTGCCAGTTGCCACTTGGCACAAAGTGATTTTACTTCCTCACTTTCTTGCGTAATGCCCGGGTCTTCAGTATCAAAAAATTGGCTATTTAATAAACTGTGACGTAGTTAATAAACTAATTGTGTATGTTACTACTCAGGAACACTATTTGTTTCATTTCTCTGTTCTTATTTTGGCACTAAGGGGTTTCAGAGCTAAAGTTCCCTGCTTTTGAAAAAGCTCTTTCAATAGTGATTATGGTAGCTTGCTTCAAACAGGATCGGAAATTGTGTGTTTGCTTAAGGGCTTTTAATTCCAATCCCTCCAGCCTGCTCCAGCTGTAATTTCAGGTTGTAATCGCAGGATCTTATTATTACACGTGTCTGTGGCGTTTCCAAGCCTTAAATAAATTGTATACAATACAGAAGAAAACAGACTGAACAAATCACAGAACAATTTGGAACAAGAACAAATGAACAACTCTGAACAAGAACAACTCACAGAACAAGAGCTAGTGAACAAGAACAACTGAACAAAACAGAACAACTGAACAACTCACTGAACAAAAATAACAATTAATGAAGAACTGCTTTCGCCTTGCTCAGTTTAGTGAACAAGCTCTATGTTCAAACAACCCAACATTTGAGAACTGCTTCTTTCACTTTCGGAGCCTGCTTCGTGGAATTCAGTTTAGGGATCTTATTACAAACACGTGAGCACCTGGTGGCATTTCAGGACCTCAGTTGAGGAGCCTCAGTTGAGGAGTTCTCTCACCGATCAGCATAAAACAGAAAACACGAGAGACACAAACTTTAAGTGTTCTGTTCAGAGAGTGAGCAAGTCTGTCTAATTTTTCCCTGTTATTTCAGTGAGCAGACAGCTTGTGAAATTTTGGTTGAGCATATTTTGGGAGCTCTGGTTAAAATGAATCTTACAGTACTAACACTACATTGTAAGTTGCTATAAAAAGTAACAAAATAAATGTATGCAATAAATGCAAAAAAATAAAAATCGGTTCCGTGACTTAGACGCCCATAAAGAACAAATATACAACCATACACACGGGATTGAGCTAAAAGTATAGTGGATAGTGGATACTTCAAAATGGCTTAAATAAAGAGCCACATTGAAGCAAAGTTTCCTATATTGGTTCAAAAACAAAAACCCTCTCGATTAATTCGTCTGTCTATGGCGCTGATGAATCAGTCAGCCAGTCGACTCTGTCAATTGTCTGTCCCCACATTCAATTTCAATTTGTGCTCCATTCATGGGCGTTAATTGACATTACAGTCAGCATCGGCATCGGCATCATCATCTTCATCAGCTTCTCCAATTCGCCCCTCGAAGTATGCAACAGCAAAAGCAATTTCATAAATCATTTGACGCCGTCGTCGCTGCTGCTGCCGCCTCAAGGCATTTTTTAAATGTCGTTGCCACACCCCAACTGTCCCCCCACTCCCTAGATCCGCCCCCGCCCTCTCCCACCCCCTCCCCCACCCTCCCCGGCGCATTACACGCCTGACTACGCTTTGTGTAAATTAAAACTGCTGCCGGCGCTGACGACGAGTAATTTCTTGAAATATTGTTTTATTTTTTGAATTTTTTTGGTGTGCATTTTCGCACAGGATATTAATTTTTACACCATTCATTGGTTTTGTTTGTAATGAACAGTCGAAAGTAGGCGTGGCTTTTGGAGCCCGCCTCGGGCTTGTTTCCGTTTCCGTTTTTTGTTCTCTTTTTTTTTTCTGTGTTTTTTATCAAACGTATGGAATTTCCATGAGTTGGCGAAAAATTGGGTAATGCATTGAGGCAGAAAAACTGCAGTGGCAGCCCAATCCATAGAAACAACAACAACAGCAGGTACAGTCTGCACACAAAACGCTGTCGATAAAAGTGCCCGTTTTTGATTTATGAGTTGTTGTTGTACGCCCCCTCACCCCCCTCTCCCCACCCCGTTGGTAATCAAAGTAAGTAGCCACAAAAAAGGAGAACGCTCAAAAATTGAAATTTCAACCTAATTGCAGGAAATTTATAAGGCAACTTAACAGCTGACAGATTTTTCCCTTTTCTTTTCTCTTTTGACATGAATACTTTGGTTACTTTTGTTATCCGCCTGGATTCTGAGGGAGGGGGGTGGGGGGATTCATAAATCTTGGCAGACTCTCATAATTCATGCAGCAGTCCAACGATTGGCAGCGAAGCTGGAGTCGGAGCTCAACTTTTTTTTTTTACCAATGACAAGCAGCAGCTAAGGAAGCTAGGGAAAAGTGGAAAATAAGAAGAAAGCCCTCCCCACTTGGCGGCGGTTGGCTGAGATGAGGATAAGAATTTGTACAAACAATAAATGCAGCCAACATACCACAAAGGGAGCGTGCGGGGGGGAGACAGCGGAAAGAGTGCCTGGGGGCGTGTTGACAGCTTAAAGCTTTTTTCCTAATTGATAGATTTACGTTTACGACTTTCCCAAAAAGGAAAAGGAAGCTGATTTTTGAGTGAAAAAAAGGGGAATAGATAAGAAAACACCAGCGGTGTCATTTTAAGTACCAAATTCTTACTTCAAATCCGAAAGATTCACTTTAAGTAAAGTAAAATCGGCTTGTCAAGATGACAACAGCCCCGAGGGGCCAAAGCCGAGCCTCTCTCAATCTCTTGGCTTGTGCGCTTCTATTTAGCACAAGAGAAAGGGACCTACAGTTTAACGCCGAATCCGAACGGCAGTTTCTGAGAGGCTTTTCATGGCTAATTACTGCAATGCTGGCGCCAACAGCAAGAGGTGTGGCCGGGTGAAAAGTTTTATTCAAAGAAAAAAACTTTTTCATTAGATGTTCCGAGGCGGGATCGAACCCACGACCTCATGCTCAGCAATCGCGCACACTAACCGCTGAGCCACTCCGGCCACTTTAACCAGAGTTCCCAAAATGTGCTCAACCAAAATTAGGCAGACTTGCTCACTCTCTGAACAGAACACTTAAAGTTTGTGTCTCTCGTGTTTTCTGTTTTATGCTGATCGGTGAGAGAACACACGAAGCGCTCTTGCGACAACAGTTTGAATGGGATATTTTTGCTTTGCGCTCCTCAACTGAGCCTCGGCAACTGAGCAAAACGATTTGCTTTAACGCACAAAGTGTCTTTTTTGTTGTTGTTTCGTTAGTGCTTTGTTGTTGCTTTATTTCATCACGGGCAAAGCGTGTTTGAGTGAGGGAAAGAGAATTTGGTGGGGGGGGGGGGATTGGGGATGGGAATAAGAAAAAAAAGAAAAAAAAATTAATATTGAGCGCTTTTCGTTGTCTCAAAATAAGAGTTATTTTGCTGACCTTTGAGCAAAGAGTCAGAAGATGAGCCGTTCTCATCGGTATTTTCGCTCTTTGCTCAGCGAACAACCAATAATTTTAATTCCCTTTTGCTCTGTTCACTCGCTGACCGAATGGCTGTGAGTGAAAATTTAAAAGTCATTTGCGTTTTGTGTGTGTATTGAGAGCGAGGTGTCTGTGTGGGCTTGTGACTCACAGTTCTAGGCAAATCAGATCACTTTGGGTCATCAAAAGAGCTGTATCTTCTAAAAGAATTTCGAATTTAAAAAATCCTTTTAGGACGATATTCTCAAATATCCAAGCTATAAAATATGCAAAAAAATCGACAAAAAAATTTGCCAAGCAGCAATACATAACTTACTGATATTTTGCAAATCTGAATCGAAAATAAGATAAATTTTATTTATAGTATTGAGAAATTATGTTTTAAGTTTCATTGCCAAAAAGACAAATTAAAGAAGTTAAGACTGTTCACGCCCACCCGCCAGCTATGCGACGCCCGCTGGTAGGTACAGAGACCTTGAAAAAAAAGACCGTTCAGGCTGAGTTTTTGATTTTTTGCTCAGCTGCTGACTCTCAATGTGCGAGCGCTCAGTCAGACCGCTCTCAATAAATGGTTATTGAACGAGCAAAACAAAAAGAACTCAACTGAGAATAGTCAACTGAAAACATAAACAAAGAGAATCGAAGTGTTCTGTTTAGAGCGAGAGCATGCGTGCATGAGTTTTTTCGGTTTTGTTATTGAGCAGACCGCAAAGGGAAAAACGATCAATTGTTATTTACTAGCTCTGGAAATAACACAACTAAAGCGAACGCGCAACACACATACATGCACGAAAGACACTCTCACCGATTTCAAGTGTCTCGAGTGAGCGCGTACATAAAGAGAGCGACAAGAAGCTCTCACTGATTGACCAAAGAGCACGCTGAGTAAAAACAGGTTTAAAGCAGGGTTCCCCAAGAAGAGAGGAGAGAAAATGTGTGAATGTATTGTGTGCATTGCACTGCGCGAAATTGGGAGCAAGTCAGGGATTAGATTGTGGGACTTGCGGCAAAATGAGTTATTGTTTTAAAAATGTTTTTGTTTATCGTTTTGTGTGAATGGCACTACGCAAAACTATGAGTAAGAGCGTGATTAGTGGGCTATTGTTGAATTGGCACTAAAATGGGTTATTGTTGTAAAAATATTTAGGTTTATTGTGGACTATTTATAGACTTCAATATTGCATCTATTTCTTTATCTCCCGGATTTCACATCGAGTGCTTAATTATTTTCATGGTAGAAAATGTAGATTCACAAATATAATCGTTTGTGAACATCGAACAAAGTTTTAACATTGCCTTTTTTTGTGGATGGATATTTTTTTCCATAAATCAATTCCGGTACCTAGGGGCCACATTATTTCATATTTCATTGCGTTGATTTCTTTTTTATATATCCTCGGGAAATTAAGAGTTTTCAGTTTCAAGGGGATTATTGAAAATATAAGCAAATATGCAGAATAGCCGTAGTAGTTTTTTGCAGTGTAGCCCGTAGGCAAAGCGCCGTCAATGTGCTCGACTCGACGCACAGACTGCGACTGACAAATTTTGTTCTCTCTGCCAGTCAGTGAGACGACTTCGGCATGCCTTCGGCTGCCTATACATGTGAGTTGCCGAAAGTGTTCGGCCCCCCGGGGCATGGCTGGGGAACACTGGTTTAAAGTGTCTTTTTGATCCCGTTTTCAATTATGTCTGCAAGCAACAGTTCTTTTTGGGACTTTCTGCAAAAAGGGACCACTTCTAGCGAGCTCTGTTAAATTCCTTTGACTAACGTTAAATGAATCCAAGTGTACCCCATTTGCATTATAAACAATAGGTGAGATATGAGAATTAAAACTCAATTTGGGGTCAATTTGGAAAGTAGATAGTCGATTAGAGTGGAATAGCAACCACTCACTATATTGATAAGAATTCAACTATATTTCCAGCAATAGCGCAATGTGTCTAGTTTTAAGCATTTCATGAAAAAAGATCCTACTCTTCAAGAAGTATATCAAAACACCCTTAAAAAAGCTAATGCCGATCTATAATATTTGTTTTGCTAGTTTTGGTTATGCTTCACTTGTCAAAAAAAAATGTTGGTCTTGCCACCGCCTCCAGTGGGTGGAGTAAACTAAAACGAAAGGAAACGAACTAAAATACGAAACTTGTCAAAGTGCGCGACTGCCATTGGCCAATCCTGGCTGGGCGTGGTGAGTGGTGTAGGGAGGAGGAGGAGGAGGAGGAGGAGGGACTAGGCGAGATAATAAAAGTACAAGAAGTTGACTAAATCTCAACGCGCGTTCTAAACTGAAACAAATCTTCAAAATGTTATTTGCCTGGGGGGCCGCCCCTTTCCACAATTACCCACAAGTGACAGTTGGCAATCTAACGCAAGTGTTGCCGGCAACATGTGGCGTCTTTGCCAATCCCAATCCCAATCCCAGTGCCACTTGACAATTGTCAACAAAAGCGCACGTAAAGCGATTACTGGCGGCGCTTGAGTGCAGGCAAATGGATATGGATGCGAATGCCAATGCCAATGCCAGGATATTTGGCAAATCCTACACTTAAGCTGCTCAAGTGCGAGGGTTGCCTTGTATATAGCAGGAAAAAATAGAAAGCAGCCCTCTGAAACTCCACATTTTTCCAATTAAATTAATTGAACCAAACTCAAACCAGCTAATTCGAAATTTTTTTTTAATTTTTTAAGATTTTTTTTTTTGCGGCCCAAAATCAAAACCCAAAGCGCGAACGTCTGTCTGGAGGGTTTGTGATGGATGGATGGATGGATGGTTGGTTGGATGGATGGAAGCACTCATAAATGGGGGTGGTGCGCTGCTAAAAGCAAATGACAACAGCAACAACAGCAGCAGCAGCAGCAGCAGCCACATTTAACAAACACAAAAAACCCACAAGAAACAAAGTTTAAATCTAACAACAAAAATAAAAAAAACTGAAAAAAGTGGAAACGACTGCGGCACATTGCAATTTACATGCAAACAAACAAATAAGCTCAGTCAACCCACAAAACCACCCAAGCACCCACCCACCCCTGCTACCGACCCGCTTGTCTGTCGTTCGTTGAACATTTCAATCAACGCTCGAGTTGAAAAGTGAAAAAAAATAAAAGCAAGGATAATATGGCCAACGAGCTAGGCGTGGGAAGGGGGATGGGGGCTTGGGGTGGTGATGGTGAGGGAACCGCCCAAGCGGAAATGGATGCGCACATAAAAGTGGCACAAATTTGTGTGTGTGTGTGTGTGGCATGTGTGAGACGTTGCAACAAACATTACAAAACACAAAGCGAAGAGCAAGAGAGTGTGAAACTATCAGTCCAAGGATACGATGAAGTTGGGCAACATTACCAAGTAAAGATCGCCAAACATTAATAGAAGCCAGGACCGGGGTCGGCTGGTACTCACCACTTGAAACTACAGTAAAAAAAACTCCACATATTTCATGCACCTCCGATCCTTTGCAGACTTTGCTATCAATATTTCATTTCTCACACAAACGCAAGCCAAAGGTTATGGCTGTGTGAAACGGTGAGCACAGCCCATTCGTTGTTGTTTGTTGTTGCCGCTCACAATTGTAACAACAGCTTCGTATGTGTTCTCTCTTCGCTTGCTCTCCTAAATCGAACGGAACAACAGGTAGAATTAGTTGTTTCCGCCGAATGATATCGTGTGCATCAGACAGCCAAGAGCACACATATACAGCTCTATGAATAATTGGTTTTCTCTTTCGTTTTCTTGTGGTTGTTATTGCTTCAGAATTCTTTTCTTCATTAGTATTAGTTTCTATTAGTAGGCATAACTTTTCTGTCCTCTGCATTTGGCCGGAGAGGGAATGTCCAAGGCTCTTCTAGGGTTCTCTCCTAAACCGTTGCGCTGTCTTTCAGCGCTGCGCAGACTTTTGAGTATTACTGAGACCATATTGCATACCTCAAGCATGATGTCTACCAGCTTACAAACGGTTGGTAGCCTCCCCACCCTGATGCTTCTCTTCTTTCATTAATTTACAACGGACAGGAAAAAAATGTTCTGCGTCTTCTATTGCCCCTGTGCTCACACAGTGAGTACAGAACGGGCTGTCTTCGTGCTTAAATCTATGGAAATAGATGTCCCGTCCAAAGTGGCGTTTTCGTACTCAACAGTTCGATAAGAGTGAAAATTCTCGATCCAAGAACGAAATTCTTGATCCAAGTATGAATGTTTGATCCCGTTTTTCTTGATCCAAGAGCTGCAATTCTTAATCTAAATCGGGTAGAAAAGCCCTTGTGGGTGCGGGGGAGTGGAATTTAGGGTGATTTCGGAGGGGGAAGGGTTGCCTGGGAATTTTGGGTGGGGGCGGTGAGGGGTTGGTACCAACCACACCACCCCACCCCACTCCATTTATTGTGAATTATTTTTATTTTCTTATTTTTTACTTACCTTTACTGCGACTCGAACTCGGGACCTCGAAAGACTGCACTCACAGAAACCACCGCTTAGACAACAGCACCACCTGTAGGATGCATTGAGCATCGTCCAAATTTATATTATAAACTGACGGGGAGCGCTCTTCACTAGATTGTTTTCCCACACACCGCTCTCCCAAAAAAAAACGATGCAGTAAGAGCGGGTTCATCGCTATTCTCTCAAATGTGCTTGCTCTCCTCTCTCAGTTTCCTTTCCTCACTCTCCTCGCCTAAAAGCACCAAACAGAGCGAATTTAGCTCGATTTCAAGCGCGAAATTCTTAAAAATTCAAGAATGAATAAATTTTTTTTCAAGAGCGTTCGTATTTAATTTATTCGTTCAACTTTTTTTCTGGGTGTAGTCGATATAAACATGTCTTCTGTTCAGCCATCTTCGTAAGTCTGGAATCAGGCAGAAAGTCCAGCGTTTGTTTGTGTTTGTGCTCGCATCTATGAGATGCTGTCTAAAGCTGAGCCTATGGTCGATGGTCACCCCCAGGTATCTTAGGTGTGGTCGAGAGGATATGACGGAGTCTCCAATCCGAATGGTTGATGTCTTTACCGTCTTCCTAGAGCGGTTCTAGCCGTATGAAACCTCCTTGCCCCGTCGGAACCAACTAGTCTCAGTTGCCCTCGATAGCCCCCTCCAAATGGCCCTCCCAGTTCCGTCAATCACCTTCCCTGAGGTGAAAGGGGAAATCAGGGATCTGGTGGTAGGTAAGACCCCAGGCATTGACAACAGGACAATGAAGCTCCTGCCAGACAAAGCCATATTGTTTTTGGTGCTCATCTTTAACACGGCTCTGAGACTAAGCCATTTCCCTTCACCCTGGAAGAAAGCCAGAATTGTCCTCTTCCACAAGAATGGAAAACCACCCTCCTGCCTTGATTCCTACCGGCCGATTACCCTACTATGCACCCTTGGAAAGATCTTCGAGCGCTATATTCTTCGAAGAATGCTTGATGTTCGATCTATTCGAAAAGCCATACCCGATTTCAGGCCTGTCGAAAGGGGATTTCGGGCCCGGGGGTTTTTTCTCATGTTGTACATAGTTTATTTAAGTTTTCGCCAAAAATCCGGACCCCGGTCCCCCCGCGCTCTATCGACGGGCCTGCCCGATTTCCAATTTGACTTCCGACTGAGCCAGGGAACTCCCGAACAATTACATCGAGCAGTCAACTACACTCTCAAAGTGTATGACGGTCACGAAGATCTGCTCTCGAAGATCAAGAAACTTCTTCCGCCCCAACTGTACCTGCTAATCAAAAGCTTCCTGACGGACAGAACATTTGAGGTTGCACAGGACGGAGCGACATCCCAAAGAAGAACCATTCGGGCTGGTGTACCGCAGGGTAGCTTATTGGGTCCTACACTATACTCCCTATTTACTCACGATATGCCCAGAGCCTGTAGCATTCCGCTTGAAAACCCCGAAGATCTTCTAATCGCAACATTTGCTGACGACACGGCCATACTTGCCCGCATTAAATGCATATACTCAGCCACAGATGCCCTTCAAGAGTACCTGAATAGGTTTAGCAACTGGGCCGCTAGATGGAACATTGCCATAAACACGGACAAGTGTGCTTCGGTGACTTATTCCACCCGTCGTGACACCTGCCCGAGGAGTATTCTTGCACGGTCAACTTATGGAGCATAAAGCAGCCCATAAAAACCTTGGGGTGACACTTGACAGAAGACTGACCTTTGGACACCATGTCAAGACAACAGCACAGGCAATGAAAGCGAAGTCGTGCCAAACGGTGATTTAAACCAGCGGTGGGCAAGCCCTTGCTCCCATTGCTCCCGAGAGTTAATTAATCGGCAACTGGCGCCACGCAAACGCATTAACAATTGCCTCGCTTCTTGGCGCCGCCGCACACAAGCAGACAAAATGACAAGCTTCGAAGCGACAACAATAACAAATCTATTGCGTATCGGGGCTGGATGTGCGTGGCAGAGACGTCTGCAAAAACAAATATATGGAGTGTGAGTCTGGCTTGTAGACTCGAGCATCGGTAATAGGGGTATTCATTTCTGTTGCTGTTGTTGGACTGCTCCCAAAATTAAATTTCGTGCCCACCGCTGCTTTAAAACAATCCTTTTTCCCACTTTATTCCATCAGATCAGTACCGTTGCATACTTATTTGTGCGAGCTAAGAGCGATTTGTACTAAAAGTAAAAGATTTTTCTTACTTCTAGACCTTATCAATCTTAATTAAAGATTTTTTTCTTGGTTCAAGAATTTTATTTCTAATATTTCAGCTTTTAACGGTAATTATTGCATTCGTTCTGAAAGTAAGAATACCCAACAGCGCATCGTTCTTACAAAAATCTAAAATGAACAAAATTAAGAGCTTTGTTTTTAAGAATAAATCGTTCTGCTTTAATTTGTGTGTAGTTGAAGCGGTTATCAAACCGTTTTCATTTGGGTTATGATCATGATCTTTCCTTTTTTCCGTCTAGCTATAAGTGAACTTGTTTGTACACTTCGCACAAGAGTAAGCGGTACGAAACAACAAGCAAATGAAGGCTACATCAACAAAGTGTACTGGAAGACTCATCACTGTACTAAGATGTTATGGAGAGCGATTGGGTGAGACATTTGGCAAGGGATCGCAGGTAAGGACTTTCTATCAGGTGATCAGGCAAAGAAGATTTAATATAGAAGCACAATATGCTGCGTCGACAGCTTTTCACTTAAAACATTAATCAGCTGTTCGCTGACATTTTCGCTCTCAGAGTTATTTTTGACAATGTCCGTCTCCCTCTAACCACCGTGTTTTCCTATGTCACAATACGTTTCTGTTGTCAGAGGTGTCTCTCTAGGTTATCTTCTCTCTGTGGATCAGGTTATTTTCATTGCGAAATAATGAAATTTGGCAACACATTTTGGTGTTCTAAAATCTGTGCAACATACTTCAAGTGCAATAACATTGCAGCGGGTAACAGTTGCTGCTACACACAACTTTCCCCATATCCGGTTCCTGCCTCCACTGCCCAATTCTGGGCTGCTTCCCAAGGCATTGCCATAACAACCGTTAACCGAAATACATTTAAAAGAAGAATGGCAAAAAAAAAAAAAAGGAGAAGAAAAGAAAGAAAGTACCAAATCCAAAGTGTAAACATTCACAGCCTCCTACATCGAATGTGAGGAGGTGGAGCCGCTAGACAATGCGCCTGGACAACAGCTTCCTTCCGAGCTGACGTTTGATGTTCAGACGAGAGCATAAATGGAGTTGGAGTTGAGGCTGGGACTGGGGCAGGGACTCTCTAACAATTTCCAGCGCAAACACACGCAACTGCTAAAAAACGGTATTTATTTCAAACAAGCCCAAAAAATATGCAAAAAAAAAAAACAGAAAGAGAGAAGGAAACGTCACGGATGCTGCACACATTGCAATTGCTTGGCAACAAAAGCTGCTGCTGCTGCTGCAGGGTGTCGCTAATGAAGTCGCTAACAGGCAGCAGCAGCAGGGGGAGGAGCAACCGGAGGAGCATTACCATTATGGAAAAAATAAAACGCAGCTTTACATACTCACATCTGCATGGCTTTATTGTAATAGAAATTATAAGCTTACGGTCTGCGGCCTGTTCCTCAACGCCTCATCGCCCCAACGCCCCCAACTCATCTCGCCTTGCCTTGCCACACAATTGCCGAGCTGTCGTTTTAGCAACACGTTGCCCATAACCATAGACGGCGACCGGAAGGGGGGGAATATTGCAGCTTTTGTCTAACGAGGACAGGCGCATCCACTCCCTTTTTCTACTTCCTGGCGCAAGCTTGCACTAGTGCTAAAGTGAAATACGGCAACGTGTGGGTTATGTGAGTTATGGTGAGCTATCAAGTGATTAGCCTGATTTGATTTTAAGTGCATATTGAGGATTCAAAATTTAACCACTTTGACAACAGTGTCCCTTCAATAGCAAAATACCACCAAATATCAAACGTTCACACTAAAAATCAAATTCTTTACCAGTTCTTTACCAGACTTTACCAGTCTGCATAAGCAAAATCCGTACGCCGATGTGGTCGATCGTGAATCGATAACATTGATTTGATCTTAAGAACGCTCTAAAAACTAGTTTTGTCAATATCGAATCGATAAATCGATGTTTTAATTAGACGATAACCGATATTTCCACATGACATTGCATGTGTCGTTATTATCGATAATACTGTGATAGTTAAAAAACGAGAAGGCTAAGCTAGCTTCGTCTGTGTCGAAGTTTTAATTTCCTTGCAAGTCATCGTTCTGATATTCTGATTTCGACCATTCGATATTCGATAATAATGGCCGAGTAAACGAACGCGCTCGCTTAAAAAAATATTTTTACTTAGACCCATTTTCCGACCGATCGGTCCCATGGCAGCCTTAAGATATGGTCATCCGATTTCGACCAAATTTTGCAAATACCTTTAATAGCATTTGAAATTCATGATTGCCGAGTTTACAACCCTGCTGACATTAAAAACAAAAAATTTTTCTCACTAAGACCCATTTTCCGACCGATCGTTCGTTTGGGGTATACGCAATAGTCCCCCGATTCTAACAAAGCTTTGTAGAACTACTTACGTTAGCGACGCACAACAAACACTTTACATTGGCCAAACAAAAATCAAAGATAATTATTGCATACTGGGGAACCAACACGCACACTTCCATGCCTTGAACCTGGGCTGAAGTTATAGGCTATAAATATAATAGAATTGGACTATTGAGTGCATTCGAATTCTCAAGCCGTTATTTAGCGACATGATTAAATAAATAGGATTTGTAAATGTCTTACTGGCACCAGCGCTTGAAACTCACTGATGAGATAAATTGGACTTCATCGAAACAGTTCTGTCTGAGTATCCGAAGCTGCCCAATATGCACAAAATCTCTGTTGATTTTCATTGATTACACTAGGCAACAAGGTCCAGTATCTTGAATGGTTGGTAGTGATTTTAGAAGACGCCCACCCAAAGTTATCTTTCCCCTATTTTTCCTCTTCATTTCGTTCCAGATAAGTCCAGATCCAAATCTCAAGAGAGCTTACAAAATGCCGCTAAAGGATCAATCCGAATTTTATTTCAATATCGGTCCCGGATATGGTAAGTACCGCAACTTATCTATACATCTATATAAAAGTGAAAGTATGTTTGTATGTTTGTCCCTTATGGGCGTCTAAGCCGCTGAACCGATCTTCACAAATTTTTCACAGTTGTCTATGTCTTATGTCTGTGAAATGGTCCAAAAACCGCGAAATTTGTAAAATTATACCGTTCATCCGATTGCACTGAAAATCTGGGGAATGGTTGAACGCTTGCCCGGGAAGGTTTCTAAGTTGAAAAAAATCGCGGAAAACGGTCCAAAAACCGCGAAAATTGCAAAATTTAAGTTTTCGCTAAAGCTTTGGGAAATTGATCGACGCTTGCCCGGGAAGGTTTCCAAGTAGAAGAAACCGCGAAAATTGCAAAATCTTCGTTTGTTATAAAACTTTGGAGAATGTTTAGACGCTTGCGCGTAAAGGATTCTGATTTGAAGAAATGGGCGGGAAACCAAAAACCGCGATAATTCAAAAACTGTACCGTTCATCCGATTGCGATGAAATTTTGGTCAATGGTTAGACGCTTGGCCGCGATGGTTTCGAAGGTCCAGAAATCGCGAAATTCGCAAAATTATACCGTTCATCCGAATGCAATCAAACTTTGGGGAATGAATTGAAAGCTTGCTCGGGAGGGTTTCTAACTTGAAGAAATTTGCAGAAAATTGTCCAAAAACCGCGAAAGTTAAACAATTTGCGGTTTCGGTAAATCTTTGGATAGTGGTTCGATGCTTGCCCGGAAAGGTTTCCAAGTAGAAGGTCCAAAAATCGTGAAATTTGCAAAATATGAGTATTTATGAAAGCGCTTAGTGCTTATATTACAATGCCGGCGTGGGTAAATGGAAGCTGTAGATTACACGGTCAAAAATATTGCGAGATTTTTGATTTGAGCCTGGATTATTTTGAAAATTTGATAGACGGCAATTGTAGACTGGTAAATAGAATGTATTAACCAAACGGTCAAAAAGTCTGCAATAGATTAAATATAATCGCTCTCTTAAGAATCATAAGAACCCGGGCGACGCCGGGTGTTAAGCTAGTATTTCGATAAAAGTCTCTTTTCGGTCTATTCGGCCCTAAAACTATTTTCAAATACCGACTCTCAAAAAATTTAAAATTCAGTTTCCAGTTCCGTTTCTAGTTGTGAGTTTCAATGGGTTCCCTGATTATAACTGACATAGTTGTCACACCAAGCTCAAATGATCAAAATTCTCAAAGTGATGTGCCACCATCTACCTATGGCTGTCTCTGTCAACCGTTTTAGCATCCTTTGGTCGCTTCATCCATCGAAAGCTTTGAGGGTGGTTTCTTAACACTTTTCCATGCTGCCGATGCGCAGCACCACCAACCCAGCAGCAACAGCAGGGCACGGCACACACCCACCTCTGGCTAAACTGAGGCAGTCAGGCTCACTGGCTGACTGGCTGGCGGCTTCTGCTTACGCCTCGTTTCATTTACAACAATTCATAATTTTAAAATCGTACCGAACGCACTCGCTCGCTCGGTCCTTGGTCCTGGTCACAGGGACTGAAACTGAAACTGGCACTGCCACAGCCACTGGTGCCGGTGCTTCTGCTTGTGCTTGCTCGGGCTCGCTTTCGCGCGGCTGCTGCGACTGCTGCGACTTCTGTTGGCGTTCATTTCATTTGATTTTTAACTGTCATCGACGGCAGTTCTCAGTTCTCTGCCACAGAGCAGCACAACAACCGACCGATGCAATTTCAAATCCGTGGCGTGCGTTTTTAAAAATATTTTTGTTAATCATTTTTTTTGCTTGTGGTGAACTTTGCTTAATAAATAATTACAATTAATCAACAGATCTCAAGTGTGTGAAGTTATAGATCTAGTTTGAAAGAGGTGAGGATCTGCTTGAAAAAACGAAGTAGTTTTAATACTTTGAAACGGGCGAACGGCATAAAGCTGCAGTTGATAAGTTTAAAAGAATGTGTGAAACGTTTAAATCTTAGGATCTCACATAAATACATAAGTATATTGAGTATATGGTTCATTAAGTTAAAGTATCTTGGTGTTAATGTGTCTTTTTCGATTCTAACTAGAGTGGTTTTTTATTCCTATTTTATTTAAGTACCAAAATCAAAGCAGAATTCAATGAATTGTGTATTACTGAAATATTTCAAAATCATTCCAAATGTTTCGAAATTTTTCTATAATTAACTGTAAATAACCATTAGGAATAATTTGAAACTGCAGAACGGCAAGAGAGTTCCGCAGAACCTGAAAAGAAGTATAAAATCGGGCGGAAAGTGGTATGGATTCTAATTTATAGTCGGAAAGTTTTGTTGAGAAACAATTTAAAAGTCTTCAAAATTTTGGAACGGCTAGAGAATACCCAGTTAATAACTGCACTACGAATATAATCTGCAGCATCAAGCAATAAGGGATGAATAGGGCACTAATTCATAATCCCAAAGTTTGCTTAATTTGCTTAAATCAGTCTTAAAACTTCAATAAGCCAGAAAATTCTTGATTTAAGTACGAAATTCTTGATTCAAGCGCGTTTTTCAAAATCCCGAAATTCTTGATTTCAAGAACGTTTTGAATATGTTAAGCACGATTCGGGATTTTTTTAAGAACTTGTAGAGCTCAAAATAAGCATGACCTAGATCAAATTTAGAACTTTATTTCCTTAGTATAAGTACGAATTATGCTTGGATTAAGAGCTTTGATATTAAAATAAGAACGAATCATACTTCATTTAATCAGATCAATCCCGATGTATCCTTAAATCAAAGATTTGTCCTAAAATAAAGAATTTTTTGTACCTTAATCAAGAATTTACGGGCTTATTGAAGTTTTAAGACTAAAAATTCTTGATTTAAGTACGAAAAATTCTTGATTCAATCCCGATAAGGCCTAATACCAAACACAATTGTTCTTAAATAAAAGACAAAATACCAGCTTAGCTTAATTCCGTATACGGAATTGTCATTTAGTTAGGTTAGGTTGCGATGGCTGAGAGCGACAAGTCGCTTTCCCATATATTCCCTGTTAAACCCTAGGGTTGTGTTCGGTGCTGAACCATTGTGTGGACAAAATGTAATTAATAAGAGCTGAGATCTCTATGTCGGATGTCTCCGATAGGTTGAGTAGAGGGGTTGACCAAGAGAACCTAAGTCTCCTCCAACTTAATGCGGGGCAATGACACAGAAGGTGCTCTACCGTTTCCTCCTCTTCTTCAAATCTGCAACTTCTACAGAAATCAAAGTGTTGTACGCCTAGGCGTGCTGCGTGTCTGCCTTTAAGGCACTGACCCATCAGGGCCCCTACCAGAAGTGATATGTGTTCCCTTCTGTACCGTAAAAGTGTATTAGTACGTTTAATATCAAATGATGGCCACGTAAGTCTCGCTACCGCACAGGAGGAAAGGTTTTTCCACCGGTCCGTAGCGAGGCGCAGTGTTTCAGCTTTTTTGTGAAGCTTGTAGATAGCCATAGGCATCCCTATCGTGCTCCTCTCTGAAAGGAGCTCGGTGGTTGTGCCTAGTCTGGCCAGTGTGTCCGCAGACTCGTTTCCGTATATGTTCCGGTTTCCAGGCACCCATATTAGGTGAATACTGAAGTGACGGCCAATCTCATTCAGGGATAGGCGGCATTCAGTAAGCGTTTAGTTAGTAAAAGAAATTTGTTTCTAGAGTTTGAAATTTCGGAACGAGAATCTTGCGAGTAGGGAAAAATATTTTGGGAGCCAATTTTTGAGATTATAAATTAGACGTGACAGGAATTTTCCGGGACACGGAATGAACGGGATTACATTTAAGCTTAGAAATCTGCATCTAAGCGGGAATCGCAACTCTAGTACCATTCTTTATTTCCGTTTTATTTGTAGACCCTGTTTAAAAGAAGCTAGAGATGGGATTGGAAAAGAAAATTCAATCTCGTTCCGAATCTGACCCATGTCTGTCCCGTTTCGATCCCCAATTCAAACTTTTTATTTCGTACCGTTTCGTTACCGTCTATACTTTTGCGTATCCGAGGCATTGTTGTCGAAGTTTTCATTGGCGGATGGATTAGACGATAATCGGGTGCCAAGCCCGAAGATCCCAGGGTGGAATCGCAGCTCACGTTAGCCAGCAGCCATCGCTCTGTTACCAGGGGTTACCGCGTGGAGTTGTGAGTCGACTTGAGACGCAGTAAACCAGGATTGCGCTGGGTTCGCCATGTTAAACCGATCACCAACTTTTCCTCACTACATACGCCCCCAAAACCACAGGAGAGTTCCTGCCTTACAAAGAAGCCCTAAATAAATTAAATATTTTCACACAACTTGCAGTTGTTATTGGCTCGAAGTCTTGTTATGCTATTGGCATAACCTTAAACAGAGGAACACACCAAAACAAAGGAGGCTTCGAGGGACCAACCTCACTCATCAGCGATCTTGAGCCTGAAATGTCTGTAATAGACAGTTTTGCCGATTAAGACAGTTTTGCCGTCGCAGGCATGGAGAGACTGCTGTTTGGACAGACATTTCAAGCTCGGCCGACATGTTCCGATCAACCTGAAGTCTTCCTCTGTTGTGTGCCTCTGTTTAAAGTTATGTCAATAACATAGCAAGACCTCGAGCCTGTAACTATTAATAAAGCAAGTCATAAAGTTATCGATAGAAGTTATGCGCTGAATAATATCAGTTTGATATACTATCGAATCTAGGCCGACTAAGAATATCGAAACTAAACTGTCTCTAGTTATGGTATCATGGTTAAAAAAGACGAGTTTTTTTATATTCTTTTTTTATTTTTTATCTTCAAATTTAAGCTCTCTTTTTGGAATTGAATACGCAAAATTCTACCGTAATGGCTATTACTTGGAACTTTTGGGAGATTCTCTTACTGCTCTAACAAAAAATGGTAAAGAGCCACAGTTTTATGTATATATTCGCTCATTTTCGATATTATATTTCAGTTATTTTAGATTTGCGGAATTAATTCCGCCAAAATTTAGCGAAATTGTTATTACTTAGAACTGCTTGAAGATTATTTTTCTGCTTTACAAACGGAAGTTAACTCTAGTTAATATTTTTTTCTTTTGGCTGCAATTTTTCGTCGTTTGGGCGGGAGGTGGGCTGCTATTTCGCTTGTAACAAGCTACGGCTGCGCCAATTGTAAGTTTAAGGGACCATCACTTCGGCGAATACAATTTTGCGGAAATGAAAATACAACCTCAGAAAAGATTCACCAATTGTAGCAAACTCTCTGTTAAGTTCCATTCCCCACTTACCCTATATGTCTATCAAATTCAGCTCAACTTTGACTCTGACAAAAATAATTTAACCATAACTTATACGCATAAAAATGCACTCAGTCAAGGGTTGCACACACACACACACACACGCACATCAATCACCACTCAGACAAACCTGCCGCACACAAAAAAAAAGGGTTCAAATCAAATTCGATTAGGGTAACGATGTGCGATGTACCAACGAGCAACGACCAACTTGCAAATGAAATTTTGTCAAATTTTCAGACGGTCCAGGCAGGGCAGGTCCTGCTCCACACACACACACACACCACCCAAACACACACATGGCAAAGAGCCACAAGTGGCACATTATTTTAATTTGCAGTCAAACGTTGTAACGTTAACACCACCAACGACATGTCGGCAACAATTTGGAGTGTGCGTGTGTGGGTTATGAGTGGGATAAGCATGAAGTCAGGACAGGTCCAAGCCAAAGGCTCCATAGAAATGTAATTTGGGGAGTTTTAAAAACCTAATTCAACAATAAAATAAAAATGTAATCAAACTGGTGGATATTTTAATTCCAAAATGAACCATGCAGCACAGCTTCGATTCGTGTTTTTTGGGTCCTTCAAGCCGGATTATTAACAGAAACCATTGTTAAGGTTTCACAAATCGTTGTTGAGATGTGTTTCGTTAAGCTCTGCACTATAGTATCATAATATAAGTAGAAATCATAACTTCTAGTCTGATAATGACCTACATATACAATTTTTATAGATAAATCCACTCTATCCAAAGTTCATACAGAAATTAAGGTCTCCTGCAAATGAAAAGTGAACAACGAAAGTGTTTACCTTTTGCGACCTCCAATCGTTTTCTACGAGGAGCTCAGGGAAAATTCTGACCTAACACATATTCATTGGTCCTTCGAGCCGGATCTTAAAAAAGGTTCGTTTATGACAACTTTTTCAGAGCCTCAATATTTTGACACAAACCACCACATAAGCCGGATGGTGACCTCTCTGAACTCTCGGAATGAGTTCGGACGCTTGTTTGGATGACAAAGCAAACATTCTATCATACTGATTGTTAAAAGATTACTCTATGGTGAAAATTTTCTCGTCTTTATTCTTCTTCTTATTTGGCCCGATATTTCTATCACAACCGTTTGACGGTCTCGGCCGCTGCTATTAATGACCGCCACTCGCCTCTGTCTTGTGCGAGCTGGCACCAGTTGGTCAGTTTAAACGCCTCAATGTCTTTCAGCATTTGTATTTACCAACTAAATTTCGGTCGTCCTACACCTCCTGCTTTTCCGAATTCGTTCGCCTTCCGCCTGTACACTTTTTTTTACTGAAGCTTCTTCATCCATACGAGTAACATGTCCAAGCCAGCGCAGCCGCTGTTGTTTTATGCGCTTGACTAGATCAGTTTTCTCGTCAGTAAACAGAATTCGACGTAATGCTTTTAATTTTGTCTTGCGTTTTTGTTTCAATGCTGTTGTGAACAAGTGGCCGGTGTGTCTCTTCTATGCACTGAGTCCAAAGTCACGTTATATGATATGCGAAATGCTGTCCTTGCTGATATTCATCTCACGAGACATGACTTTCTGCTTGTGGAGTGGATTTCGACGAATTCGATTTTGCACCAACCATCAAGGCTTGTGGCCTTCGTATAGTCTTTTATTCCATCAGTATTTTCAAATAACTTCACGGTACGATACACAAAGTTTCGGGTGTTTTCCAGTGGGCGCAACATCCAAAGGATTTCAAAGTTTTCCTAGCCGCATTTATGCAGGCCAATTACGATAACACGATTTTCGAGCGAGCCATGATTGCAAACAACTGAAGCCAAAAACTTTTGATGCAGTAATATAACTTTAACGTCACTTGTCAAATAGCCGACAAGTTGGAGTGGATGCGTTCAATGGTTCTCGAGATCGAATTACGACTTCTAGGTATCGATTCTCGAATAACGAGATTATAAAATTTAAAATTTCGTTTGCGGTTTTGAATTTTAATGCGTTTCTTATTGGTGTATAATTTTGTTGCGGTATACGATTAAATTTCATTATCAACTGGGCTTTAAAAGTGACAGTCGAAACTGCTTACATGAATGATTCGTAAAGTCGGTCCTGCACGACTTTGATATACCCGTTACTCTGGAGAAGAAGTGTTTAATAAATTTCCCTTTGGTCAATTAACAGAGAGTAACACTTTAATATTATGTAAGCAGACAGCGCTGAAAACTATACCACGTTTTTTATAACACTGCCACATGTTTTCTGATCTTTTTGAGAATTTCAGAGTTCATGGATATTAGAGCATAAATCGTGATCGATATCTTCATTTGTTCCGTTCACATTTCAAACGCACAAATATTTGTATCCCTGTTTAAATCTTTGGAACTTTTATTCGTATTCCTAAAACTAGTTTTACCCGACTTTCGGGAGGGTTCGGTCAAGCCATTTAGCTATTCTTCAAGGCAGATGACCTATTTTAGTAGGATTTAGTAAGAGAAACTCTACCACAAGTTTGTTGAAAATCAAAGGAGTACTTCCAAAAAGCTGCTAAAAAACTTTGTAAGCCGGATCACATGGCATTGAAATTGTCAAGGGGGTTGGCTTATCCCACAATATTAACTCTGGCGGCGGCAGTGTTCACTCCCACCCTGATTTACACGTGGTTGGTGGTCGGCTTAGCGTTGTTTGATATGCTGTAATTATGTTATAAGGTTGCCCAGGCAAAGTGCCAGTTAAGTGTGTGTGTGTGTGTGTGTGTGTGTAAGGGGTGGCATCCATTTTGGGTGGTGGTTTTGATTTATGGCATATCAATCAGTTGGGCATTCCAGTTTTCAGTTTTCTGTTTTTTTTTTTGAACCCCGTCTGGGATTTTTAATTGTCGCTGTTTGCGAAGAGCAAACCAAAAGTTGCGCTGGGCAAATATAAAGGCAAGTGGAGGGCATCGACTGTAAAATACCCTGTGATTTTATGTATACTTAAGCTCTTAGGCTGAAAAGCAAGCAAAAATTGAACAAAAAAGGTGTAAAAATACTTAAAAATTAGGAAAAACTTCCGTGTTTTTTGTCAGATCTTTTGGAGATTTTCTGTATTTATACATTTTGGTCCCCAGTAAATATATTTAAAGTTTCAGCTTTCTAACTTTTACATATAGGCTCTGACAGTCTTTTGCGGTTTGTGGGGAAGGGGGTGGGGGGACAATTTCCAAAACTAACACAAACTTAACTTGGTTAAGGCCCAAAACTAACTGCAATTGAAAAATGTCCTGCTCTAACTTTTATAGTTTCTAAAATCGACTAAATACTTCAGAGGTTCGGAACTCTTACCCTCTGCTCCACCTCATCATACCCCTTCTTTATACTCCCCTCCATTTTTAATGGTATAAAAATAAAGACAAACCAAAAACTTAGCAAGACAAATCCCCGACAAGTTGCTTGCACTTTTCGCATTAATCTCAGCGGCGACATTTCTCCAGTTGTAAAAAAGTTTTTGGACCATAAACGAAAGTTTCTGTGCTGTTTGCCAGCTGCTGATTGAATATTAAAATATGTATTCTGCCCCCCCCCCCCCCTTCCCTCCCCCAGACTACACAAAAATAACAATTAAAGCTGTGCAGCGGCGAGGGGACATCAATCAGTGGCCACGCCTCCCCACCCCCAGCCAAGCTAACGCCTTAATTAGCATAATCTAATCTAATTTTAACTTTGTGGCAAAAATTTCCTTTTTGGCTGCCAAAAAATGCAAATCAGAAAGCCCCAGCCCCAACCCCCAACCCCCACCTCCCACTCCTCGACAAATGAAAACTTTATATTTTTACAACGAAATGAAAAAACAATAAAAATACAAAATGAAAAATGTAAAAGATGACGGCTGCGGTTTCAACTTTTTATTCGCTGTAATGCGAAAATGAAAGAGCAACAAGAAGCTTCCCCTGTTCCTGGTTAGAATTGACAGGGACAGGATACAGCCCAGGCGTCAAGTGCCTCAACAGTTTGGCAACACAACAATTGAGTTTTGTCCTCACCGAGCGTCAGCAGTTGGAGTCCTGGGTGGAGGTCTGTTGGAACATTTAATTTGCTGGAATTTGTGGCGCGACGTGTAAGCTTATTAACAGCTGCCACCAAGGAGATGAGGGGGAGCAAGGGAAGGTGAGTGTGCCACATAGGTAGGTAGGCAACAGCAGCAGCAGCAGCAGCTGGGGTGAGGTGTGTGTGTGTGCAGCATTTTCTGCCACATCTTGTTTTTCTATGCAAATTTTCAGTTGCGCCAAGTGGCAGCATAATAAAGCCTGCATAACAATATTAACAACGATTTATATACACAATTTTGAACATCAAATCTTTGGAACAAACCTTAAATGACCAAAAATTAGTTCACTTTGAAGGAATATCGATCAGAGCTCGATCTTGGTCTTGGTTCGTTGGAAGTTTCGTCCCTAAATATACAAATTTTTCTTGGATCGTCTCAAAAATAACATGGGTTATCCCATTTTTCGACCTTGGGGTTGGATTTTTTGGAATGAACTTCCATTTGATCCTATACTTACACTTACATCGCCCTCCATTTTATGACCTTCGGTGAAATTTTTCAAAATCGGGAGAATATGATTCTCATAGTTTTGCATACTTAGTTTACAAGTCGAGTTACAAATCAATCTGACGAAAAGTCATGCTTCCATTCACTCAGAGAACAAAAATTTAGTTCCATACTTAAACCAAGAATTTTTGATGTCAGTTGTATTCAGTCAGTCGAATTTTTGATCCAAGTATGAATCTTTGATCCCAAATTTCTTGCTTCAAGAATTTCATAGCTTGATTCAAGTACGACACTTCTCAAACCAAAAAGAATAATACTTTAATCAACAGCTAAGCTTACTCCAAACCAAGATTGGTCATTCTTAAACCAAAACTCTATAAATTCAGCTTCAAGAGCTCCCATTCTTGAGTCAAGACCTCAATATATTTGAATCGATAGTACGGTCCATATAATTTAATGTTTGAAGATTATTTCATGCAAATGTTGAACGTGACTGCGCCTCAAATGGTCCATCCGCTTAGTCCAATTTTGGCATACTCTTTCCAACATTTCGGCCGTTATCTCACGAATAAATGCTTCAATGTTGTCTTTATATGCGTCAATTGAAGCGGGCTTGTCTGTATAGACATGAGCTTTAACATTGCCCCACAAAAAATAGTCTAAGGCCCGATTTCTCAATGTGTGGTTAGTCAACTTGACAGGCAGTTTAACCGAATTTGCGTGTCTCATGCTGTGTGTGGCGCAACCGGAGGAACAGACTTAACCGCTGCTCGAGCACTGGTTAAAGTTAACCGCTAGTTCAGTGCCGTTAGAATTATCGATTTATTTTATTGTTATACAAACAGCTGGCTCCAACATTTGAATTGTTTATTTAATTATTTGCTGCTACTAAATGTTTATATTTAAACGAATTTTTCAACTCCATGCAATGGAAATAGAATTTGAAGAGACAGAGCAACGAATAAACAATGCAAGAGAGTACAGAGAGTACAGATCTGGATGATGCCATATTTGTTCAATGATTCAGGTTGACAAAATCTACATGTACAATAATTTATGCTAGGATTAGAGTTTAAGTTGAGACATTGACTTCAGTGTCGATTCAATTTGTTGTGACCAGGATTGTTAGCAGGACTTGGCGGCGCTGCGTTCTTATGCATGTGGCAACTTCCCTTATCCACAGCTGTGTAGCCAGCGTTCCTTTGATAAGCCGTGCAGGCAAACAAGTGTCCGCATCTATTGGTTTTGATCCATCGCAATCAATTTTAATCAATTTTTCGCTAAAATATTACCAGCAGCACTCAATAACATTAAAAAATCCCTAACAAAAATACCAAATTTGTTGACCGTGTTTGGTCACCCTAATGCAGCGATAGAAACTTATCGCTATCAGATGAAACTGCTGTTGAGAAAACCAAATGACTTGACCGCTTGTCAACTGGAGGAACAAAATTTACCGGCGGTTGGCCAACCGGAACCTTTGAGAAATCGGGCCTAAAGGAATTAAATCGCACGATCTAGCCGCGCCAATTGACCGGTCCCGAACGTGAAATAAAATGTTCACCAAACTCGCCTCTCAATAAGTCCATTGTTGCGCGTGCTGTGTGGCATGTGGCACCGTCTTGTTGAAACCACATGTCATGCAAGTCAAGCTCTTGCATTTTGGGCAAAAAAAAAGTTGGATATCATCTCACGGTAGCGCTCAGCATTCACAGTTAAGTTACGATTCGCATCATCTTTGAAGAAATACGGTCCAATGATGCCTTTTGTGACTTTTTTTGGATGCATTGGTAGCTCTTGCAATGCTTCTGGCTGATATTCACTCCAAAATCGACAATTCTGCTTATTTACGTACCCATTGAGCCAAAAATGAGTGGATCTTCGGCCAACTTTCCAATAGCCCATTCACCAAAAATTCTACGTTGCGGTAGGTCGTTCGGCTTCAATTCTTGCACCAGCTGTATTTTGAAAGGCTTCACACCTAAATCCTTCCGCAAAATTTTCCACGTTGTTGAGTAACAGAGGCCCAATTGCTGCGAACGGCGATGAATCGATCGTTGATGGTCATCATTAACACTGGCCGATACAGCTGCGATATATTCTTCAGTTCGCACTCTACGTAAGCCTGTTGGTGGTTTAATGTTCAACTATGTAAATTTGGTGCGAAATTTTTCTTTGGCCATCACAACCGTTTTACGGTCTCGGCCGCTGCCACTAATGCCCGCCACTCGCCTCTGTCCCGAGCGACATTCCACCAGAAGGACACTCCAAGGCTCGCAATGTCTCCCTGCACCTGGTCGGGCCATCTCCGCTTTGGTCGACCAGGCGGGGGAATGCCTCCCAACTCTATCGCATGCCGATTGTACACACGCTTTGCTGGAGCGTTATCATCCATACGGGTAACATGTCCTATCCAGCGCAACCGCTGTTGTTTTATGCGCTTGACTAGGTCAGTGTCCCCATAGAGCTCATACAGTTCGCGATTCATTCGGATGCGAAATTCGCCGCCAACGTTTAGAGGTCCATAAATCCTCCGAAGAACTTTTCTCTCGAACACGCCAATTGCCGCCTCATCCTCTTTTGTCATTGTCCATGCTTCTGCGCCGTATAGCAGGACTGGGATGATAAGCGACTTGTATAGCGCAATTTTCGTTTTCCGAGAGAGGTTCTTCTCTGCCTTGAACTCCTTATTGAGCCCGTAATAACATCGGTTTGCAAGAGTAATTCTTCTTCGGATTTCCAGACTGGTGTTGTTGTCGCTGGTTAACGTCGTTCCGAGGTAGACAAATTCCTTAACAACCTTGAAGTTATAGTCTCCCATTGCAACAGATTGTCCAAGCGTAGACTCACTGCGCGTTGATTGTAGATTTACTTCATAAGGTACTAAATATCATAAGTTTTGACTGCTTCTCTATCACTGAGAACGCCTTTTTTTACCACAGATTCGCTTTTGCCGATGATATCAATATCTGAGTATCAATTTAAGAGTTACCTAATTCTACTCATAGCTTTGTAAGCCAAGTTTGAGATGTGATAGCTCAAAGCAAATAACAACCGGATTTCCAGATTTTTAATTGCCATTAGCGCCCCCCAAAAAAGCCCCCCACTTTGACAACTGAGCAGCAAGAAAAAGGTGGAGCAACCAAAGACGAAGACAATGCAAATATACATCAAGAAATAAATCTTAAGTGCTTCTGTGTCTGCCAGGACAAGGCAAAGCTCTCGAGAGGAGTTGCTGATGAGGAAAGGGATTTCTTTTGTTTGTGTTTTAATACAGAACTTTTCTGCCTTTTGCCATCCATTTGCAGAGGCATGAAGGACAACACGGGCAGCAGCAGCTGTGGCAGCAGTACAAGTGCTGGAGCTAGGAATGAGAATGCCAGCAATGCAACAGCAGGTGGTGCAATGGATACAGCGAGCAACACAGGAATTGCTGCGGGACAGCCGGCAACAACAGCGGCAGCCACCTCACCAACAACACAGCAAACCGCTCAGACCTCGACTCAGTCGACCACCACACGCAAGAGTAATATACACGAGTTGCGTAACCAGGACTATGTGAGTCGTCTGATGGCCGCCACTCCGCCGTATTTGTACTCCGCACCGGTGGGACCAAATAATTTTTTCTTTAGCGACATGTTGCGTTCCCTGGTGCAGGCGCGTAACAATGAAACGGCGAGAGTGCTACAGCTACAACAGCAGCAACAGCAGCAGCAGCAACAGCAACAACAGCAACAGCAGCAACAACAACAGCAGCAACATCCCAACTCCTCCTTGGTTAGACGTCCTCGTAAGCGTTCCTGGTCGCATCGTCCCTATTACGAACAGCTGCGTGAACGTCGCGAGACTGAAGCTTTGCCCGTAGTCACCACCACCAGCTCGTCGGAGAAGCCTCTAGAGCTGACCAACAAGGCGGTCACCCCCTCACCCTACGCCTATAACAAACTGGAAACCAAATCTTCACCCCATCAAAAACTGCCCTCCCTGGGTGGTGCCGTAGACAGCTCCTTGCAGGACAATACACCGCCGGCCGCCTCTTTGCCGCCACAAGATTTGGTTCTACCTCCCCCACCACCCGTCTGGTATCCTCCACTTTACGCTCCCTATGGCATTGATCCCTTGCATTTCTTTATTGATTTACGCGTCTCGGGACACATTTATGATCGCAAAAAGGAGAATGTCTCACCCAATAGCTCCTCCACCCAGTTGGCCACCGTCAATGAGGAGGCACCCCCCACCACCACCTCCAGCTCTGCTCTGCCCAGCAATTTGTTGAGCAAACAGCGACATGGCTCCGCCTTTACCGTACCCATACCCAAATCCGCACAAAACGATGCCATCAATTTGTGCTCCAATAATGCTCCTCCACCTCCCGCTTTGGGTAAATTCGAACACTATGCCAAGTACTACGATCTGGGTGAGAGTAAGGAGAATCAGCCCACGGCCAGTACAGCGGCAGCAGCTGCTGCTGCTGCTGCGGCAGCGGCCAATCTATCGAATCTCTCCAAATCGGGTGCCACCTATATGCTCCAGCACTTGCCACGCCTCTACAGTCAGTTTGCTGCCCAACAGCAGCAGCAGCAACAACAGCAGCAGTCTCAGCAACTGGACTTGGATGCCAAATCGGAGTCAGCTTCGGCCACGGATCTGTGCGATGAGGATTCCTTGGGTCGTGGCTCGAGTGATACGACCACCGGAGTGGGTCTGGATTGCGGCGGGGGTATGCAGAATAGCTGTGACATCGATGTGGAGATAATTGACTCCATCAAATATCGCACAGATGGCGAGAGCAGTCGCTGCTCCAGCAATGATGAGGCCTCCGTTACGCAAATCGATTGAGTTGGAGGATTAAGTAAGGTTTTTTTTTATTATTATAAAGAAGTCAAATGGATTAAATAAAAGATATCAAAATGGGAAAAGAGTTTTGGAAACAGGCTAAATTGTCGAAAGATCAAATGGAATGGAATGGAATCATATGGGTAAGCAAATAGTTCTAACAAAAGCTAAAGACAACTATAAGATTTTGATTTAACAAGATTTAAAGTGGGTTTTCATAAGGTTTTGATGATTAGAAATTGGTCGAAAGCAAGACATTCTTAAGCAAAAGATTCTCTAAATTCTTCTAAAATCACTGTTTTAACGTATTTGGTCGTCTGGTTGGGTGGTAAGTGGGCTGCTATTTTTCTGTTTTTCCCGCTTCAGAAGCTTTGTCTTGTCGCTTTTTTAGTGTCCCAGTAGAAATGGGACATAGCAAAGAGAACGCTTGCCGCACTCACGCTTGAGAAAGTTTGAAGCCTACTATGAAGCAGGAATGTTCGCACTCTATACGCTTCGGCCACATTTGTTGTTGTTTCGTGCAAACTCATTGCCGCACGTATAGGACTCACGCATAACGAAATTGCAACAACAACTTTGTATGTGTCTCTCTTCTCTTTCTCTCCTATGCCTCTTACGAAACTGTAGGCAACAACAAACACAGCATTAGGCAATAACCGGGTTCTCTTTCGATTTCTTGTGGTTGTTGTTGCTTTGTGTTTTATGTGTACACCCAGAGAAATGACGAACGAATCGGCGAGGACGAATTCTTCTAGGTTTCAGTATTTATTCTTCTTGATTTTTTAAGAAGAAATCTTCTCGAATCCGAGAACACAATCGTTCTCGACTTCGAGCTTGATGGCGAAGGAAGTGCGGGGAGCCAAAAAACGGAGAGCGCGAGTAACCAATAAGAACAACTCTCTCTCTTTCTCTCAGTATATAATACGACTTTGATGCCGCGGTAAGCACCCGAGGTGTGGTATCGTTGGCTGAGCGGTGGTGTCAGTGAGTGCTGGCTTTCGAGAATATATGAAGAGTTACTAAGCAATTTTCAATTAACTTTAACAGTTCTTTCATGCGAGCTTCATATAAATGCAAATAAGTTCAAACAATTTGGAAGAAACTCATCATTTGCACATGAGAAAATATCCGTGTTATCCAACGACAGCTACGATGCACTAGATGAAAGTTCTTCGTGCGCAGATTATTGAAGCATTTGTACTTCCTGTTGATTGCTTAGGGGAAAATGCCTTTGAGGCTCGTAATAAATATTGTACGCATGATAGAATATTACATGCCAGGAATAAGAGCCGGCTGAACAATCTAACACACGTGTTCCACCGAGCCTTGGATTCTTCTGATCCGGATTCATCAAGCAAATCCTCACACAAACTTTTAAAAGATGCCACCCCGCTTTTGGAGACACCGCCTTCTGATTTACGGAAGACGGAACGGTAGATGATAACAACAATTTCAAAGTTTAAGACTATTTTGTCAAATCGAAATTACTCATAACATAAGTGGCATTTATTTAAAGTTGCAAGTTTCTATCCTTAAGGCCCAGACGGACTCACGACGTAACGAGATGTTTCATACCAAAATTGAGTGAAGAAGAAGCAGGCGAAACGATTTCCTTGCACTTTACATTTTCCCCCGCTGGAGTCAAAAAGTATTTTTGCGCTTAACAGCACTTAACATCACATACGTGGACTCTATGTTAATAGGCAGTGGGCTTTATTTTGCGTTGATCAGCTGGTGCAATATTGTTGCCACCAGATGATACGCGCTGTCGCTCTACATGTATGCCATCGATTAGCTAGACTTAACTAAAATAAAATAAAGTTTTAATTTTTGGAAATATGCAGAAAAACAAAGCGAAAGAGCCGATTGGAATTGTTTTCTCATGAAGACAAGGTTGCGCTGATTTTGGCGGTGAGAGACCGGGATGCCATTTGGGATTCATCCCACCCCAAGCATTAAGACTAAAATTTTGTTAACAAGGCTTGGATTGAGTTGCCTGAGCTTGTTCAAAAAGAAGGTTTAGAACATATGTGAAGAAAGACTATCACTTTGGATAAATTTATTAATATTTCTACCAATATGTGACTTTGCGGGAGAGCTATTGCTATCATGGCATCATGATCTGATTATGTTAATAAACTGCATCATTAGCTTTGTGCTATCAGCTCTTGTTTTCAAGAAATGGAGGAAAACCAATTTCAATGCATCTGTGCATTGTGAAAAGCGCTATATAAGTATAGCGGAAAGTGTCTAAATTGGCTTGATAAGTCAGAATATTCTCGATTTAGTTATAGCATTTTTAAAAAAAAGAGGTAGACATGAAAATGTTTTGCTGTTTGCGATTTGATTAACTTTTGATAATCTTTTCAATGCAAAATATTAAGGTTTTTGCTCATTACCATCGGAATGCTCATGGCGAAGCTAACTTGACACGGCAAAAGCAGCTGATTGAGTTCCTGTGGGCGTTCAGCTTCAGACCTTGAGCAATCATCCTCGTCATTGTTTTCTTCTGTATTGTATACAATTTATTTAAGGCTTGGAAACGCCACCAGGTGTCAAGTGTTTGTAATAAGATCCTGCGTATGCACAACCTGAAATTCCAGCTGGAGCAGGCTCGAAGAATTGAAGAATAAAGACTGCTGTGGGATTTACTATAAACTTTGGCAACACAATGACTATTGAAAGAAACAACATCAGCAAATCAAAATGACATTAATCAATTATGAAACCCATTACGCCTGAATGCATGTGCCAACGCCAGAATGTCTAAAAGAGTAGCACAACATACTCTTACATCCATTTCATACATTGGAGGATTACCGTAACGCTTGTCACATGTGTGGGCATCCGAATAATGGAACTCATGTTGGCTTGGACTCGGAAAAGTTGTTTGTCTTTCAGCCCATGATTCGCAGTTATCGGGTACTCCTCCAGAGATCCTTGTTGCAATTTCAGTTCAGCACAATGCCTGATTTGCCCTCTTTGATATGTGCAAGGTGTGGCTATAGAATACAAATGTATTAGGTATCAGGTAATGTAAAATGGCCTGACACAGCCCCAAAGGGCCAAAGCCGAGCCTCTCTCAATCTCTTGGCTTGTGCGCTTCTAATTTTCGCACAAGAGAAAGAGACCTACAGTTTAACGCCGAAGCCGAACGGCAGTTTGAGAAGCTTTTCATGGCTAATTACTACAAAGCTGGCGCCAACAGCAGAGAGGGGTGACCGGGTGTAAAGTTTATTCAAAGAAAAAATTTTTCATTAGATGTTCCGAGGCGGGATCGAACCCACGACCTCTTGCACAGCGGTCGCGCACACTAGCCGCTGAGCCACTTGGCCACGCCGTCAGGTGATGAAGAAAAATATAAGCGAATTGTACAAAAATATTCATGGTATTGAAACGCCGAAAACGGCGGAAGATTTAAAAAAGGGTCCCAACAAGAATTGGGCGACTAATTTACTGAGCTGAAATTGAAGGAGCCTTTCCTTCTGCATTGAATATAACTTATTTAAGGCTTGGAAACACCACCAGGTAAGTGTCAAGTGATTGAATAAAGATCGTGCGTGTTTTCAACCTGAAATTCCAGTTGAAGCAGACTCCGCAAATTGAATGGGAAAGTCAGCTGCAGGCTGCACTAGCGCATAAGGCTGAAATACCGAAAGCAGCAGTCCCATAATCGTAGCGCTAGTGTTATCCCTTCATAGGTGCCAATGAAACGCATTTCTTTATTTATTTTTGTTTGCTTGTTAAGATTAAATTTTAAACGTCACTCAGACACACATACAAATCACATTACACACTCTTTAATCAAAATTATTAGTGAAAATCCATCTGAAGTCCAAACTAAAGTGTGTAATAAATAGTAGAAAATAATAATAAAGTAGAAAATAATAATAAAGTCAAAAATGAATTTAAAAAAAAAAAAAATAAATAAAAGGGCTGACCCTTATACACCGAGCCACGGTGACGAAATGAATTGTTTTCCGCTTGGAGCCCTCATTTTATAGCACTTGCTCGCTTGCTGCTCGCGCAACTCTGAGCATTTTGCAGGGTAGCCTTTGATAGTTATCGATTACTATCGAACTAAGGCGCCAGTACATTACATTTCAAATTCAAATCAGCCGTTTTTTTTCAAACTTAAATTCTTTGGGTGCGCTGGTACAGTGCCTCACAATGGTTCTAGATGAGAAAGAGAGATACACACGATGCTGTCTGTTGGAAAGAGTATGCCAAAATTGGACTAAGCGGACATTTGCTTGAAATAATCTTCAAACATTAAATTAAATGGACCGTACTATCGATTCAAATAAAGATTTCATGAATTTTTCTGAATTTTATGTTTTTTTATTTTTTGAAAAACTTTCCTATAGCACTTAAAAAATCACCCTTTAGTTGAAAAATTGAGTTTCTCATAGATCTTAGATAAGAATTTCGTTTCTATAAAGCTAAAGTCTGTCAAGTCAAGAATTTTAAAAAAATGTTATACAATTTCTTTACCCAAAATATCCTACTAAACCGTGTAAAAAAGTGCATAAAAGATTTCCCCGCGCAAGAAAGGCCGTTACTTAGCGCATAACTGCAGCTAAGTAATAATAATGATTAAACACAGATTTAGATTTGGTTTATTGGTTGGCATCTGGCGAGAGAGTGTGTTCTATGGTAAAGTGTTAAGTGAATAGTGTGACTGTATGATATGTTAGAGATGTAACAATAAGTAGGTGAGTTTCTTATCGAGTATCGAACTTGTTAGTGATGTGTGAGCTGGAAACTGAACTGGACCGCCACATAACGGTCAAACAGGCGCCATCTATTTCTCATGACAACCGTTAATTTCTGCAGTGACGCCCTCTATTGCTCAATTGTAACCAGTGCTGCCCATTTCCTTCAACTTTCAGCCATAAAGCGCCAGCTTTAAATTTGTTTTCGCTGCACTTAACAAACACAACAAGCTGAAATCGAAAGAAGACGCCCACCGCCTGCTAGTTTTATGATTTTGCACTGATTATTAAAAATTTTAGTCGATTTAACCTTGAAGAAATTATCATAAACATGCGATAAAACGAGTGCGCGCAAACAAATATTCCATTTAAAAATTATGTTAAGTAGAAATACATACATACATATAAATACAACAAAATCTTTATATTTGTTCATGCATATTTATGAGAGTAGTTTTCCAGAGATTTGTGTGAATGGGTAGGCGGGGGGCGGCAAAGAGAGGGAGAGCTCTAAAAGTTGTTGGTTGAGTTTTCATTACGCATTTTTTGTTCTGTTTGGTTTTGTTCACCTTGTTTATATAAATTTTAGGCAGGCGAAATTGAAATGCGTTAATTGAGGCAACACGAACCACAAAACAACTTTTAGGCTAAGAAAAACAATAAAATTGTTTAATATTTAGCCGTTACTTTTGAAATTAATATTTAACAAAAACACGTGCTTTTGCTCTCCCTCTCTCTATTTGTGTTTCAGTAGCGGAGCTTAAATATGTAGATATGTACTTGTTTGTATTTCTATTTTTTGCTTTCTTCTTCTTTAACAGCAACAATCACAAACAGCAAAACACATATACACATACATATCTACAAAAACAACAACCAAAACAAAAAATCAAAGACAAATGTAAACGAGATCAATTTGCGTCTGTTGTCAAATGAGAGGCGAACTAGAAAGAGAGCGGCTGGCAATTGTTATGCAGAGAGATGGACGCGTGAGCCAAGCAATTAGGCTTGCTGAGAATCGAACAGCAATGCTGCAATGCGTTTTGGTTTGGACAAAATTCGTTAGATTTTAAAGAGTTATGCAGAGATATAATAAGCCTATACAACAAAATTTTAACCCTAATCGAAGATATGATAAGTCAAACACAGCGCGCTGCTTGTTCTTCCAAATCTCACGACACCAGCGATCGTTTCACGCTGCCATCTCTATGGTTGATGGCCGCCTGGTGCCGTTGTTTTTTTGTTATTTTTGTTTTGTTGTTATTATTAATTACTTTGATACATATACACATTTGTTATTCAACAAATGTATGCATACATACATACACACACACATATGTTCATAGATTGTGTGAAAAAAAACGTGCGTAAAAAAAGAAAACACCAACAATTGACTTTGCCGCTGTCATTTACTTGACATTTGTCAACAGCCAAGCCAAAGCAAAAGAAAATTGGACAAACAAAACGAAAATGAAATGAAGCGTATAGGGAAAATCACACACACACACACAAATTAATAGCCCAGCAACGACAGCGTTTTCCTCAATCTCGTGCATGAAATTGAAAACTTTTCAATTCTATGCAATTTTCTGCCTATTTTTACACACTGTTTTAGCCCACACAACATACACACACGCACTCACACAGACAGTGGGGCACACACGCCTGCCCTCCCACTGCACTCTGTAAGAGAGCCCCCCGCACCGCATGCACCACACACCGAATTCTTCTACCGAAGGCAAATACTTACATGCGTATGTACATTTGGAGGTACATACATACATACAGATGTATGCAGTTGCCAGGCCATGCAATCTGCACAGTGCGACTAGGCTTATGCATAATTGAGAGGGCATAAAAACGGGTTGCAAACAATGGAATATCCTTTACAAGTTTCCTATGAACTTTCTAATTGGTTTAAACCCGATTTCGAACCGGTTCAAATTTGGCTCAGAGCCTTATCTCAGCCTGAAACTCGGTATGTAGGTTGGTATCACTGAGTGGTTGAGTTCTAATGAATCTTATTTATAATGAATCAGCTACGTTGAAGTGTCCATACTTCCTTCTCATCAAAATTGTCAGATTTTTAACAAAAAAATAGGGGAAAGCTAACTTCGGCTCGGCCGAAGTTTTGTATACCCTTGCAGCTTCCATTGAGAACAAAAAAGTTTTTCTAACTATGACTACTTTTTGGACCTTACTTTTCTATCGGATCTATACTATATAGATGTCTGATTTCGACCAAACTTGGTGAAATCTTGGAAAAGCATAATACACTGTTAATTACGAGGCGATCCCATTTAAAACTAAAAAGTTTCTCTCACTAGAACTTCTTTTTCGACCGATCATTCATACTGCAGCTATATGCTATAGTTATCCGATTTTGATAAGACTTTGTAGAAATGTGTTAAAGTATATAAAATAAGAATATGCCAATGAAAATGACGTTTTCATTAAAAACAAAAAAGTTTTTCTCACTAGAACTAGTTTTTCGACCGATCGTTCATATGGCAGCTATAGGCTATAGTCATCCGATTTCGACAAAACTTAGTGAAATCATGGGAAAGGATAGTAAACTACGAAATACGTACTTTGGAGGCGTTTCCATTAAAAAACAAAAAAGTTTTTCTCACTAAAACTAGTGTTTTAACCGATCGTTCCTATGGCAGCTATATGCTATAGTCATCCGATCCGGTCGGGCTGTCGATTAGACAATTTGTAGCTTTATATTGATACCAAATTTCAATGTAATACAATTTTCTTTTTCGATTACATTCGAACCACTGTGCCGATCGTTAAGCACATTTGGCGTCCCCGTCAACAACTTTTTTAGCCTCTTCGGTTTTCAGTGATCTCTGGGCTCTTTTTTTTTTTTTTTGCTAAAAATGTTTGTGTTTTGGTTTAATGTGTTTTAAGTGTTTCATTTGAAATTCAATACAGTCCGTGCTCGAGTCCGCACCGGAACCGATCCGAACCGAACCGATCACATCCCCTGACTGTGTGTGTGTGTGTGTGTGAAATTGTGCGTATTTGCTTAATTGTTGCCGCACGGCATTCGCATTTGCATATTGTAAATGACAAATACAACAAAATGTAAATGCTGAATTGTGGATGCGGCAGAAGTGGTAGATGTGTAGATACCCAGAGAGGTGTACATAGCAACACGGTGTATATATTTTTTTTGTTTCTTTCTAGTTTGCTTTATTGCTCCACTTTTGCTTGTGACTTTTTAGTGCCTTTGGTCGGTTGACGCTGTTGTTTGATTTTCACATTTTTCTTTATTTTTGGTATCACATGATTATACCCTCACACACACACACACACACACACACGGCCAATCATATGCTCGAGTGTGAGTGTAGGTATTTCTCTTTGAAAATGCTTTTTTGAAAAATGTATTTTTTTTTGTTAGTTTTTCGGTTTTTAGTTTGAGTTTGAGTGATCTGTGTGTTGATCTTCCACATTTGTCGTCGTCGTTGGTTATGACGTAAAACTTTGCCTTCGCCGGTGTTTGGTGTTATCTAGAGAATGTCGTAGGACGGGGCAACATATCCCCCCCCCCCCCTGGTATCGAATGGAGAGTACCTTAAAAGTGGCAAGTCATACTACATGCTTTTTAGTAGTCGAATCGACGAACGATGACCGTCCAGGTTTGAAATTGGAAACCGATTTGTAGCACTTAGAACTGTCGGAGAAGCTTTAATTTAAAATAAGTTCCGAAACAGAAGCCATTCATTTGTTGGTCCTTCGAGCCGGATCAAAACCAAGCAATTTGAACCTCAAGATTATAAAATGCAATTGATTTATTAATTAGCATCTGCCTCACAAATATAATTGGTTTTATTGCGACAATCCCGATTGTTCATATTGCGTTCACACTCCCATCTAAACTCTTCACACTTTTCAGGCCAGCTTTTAATATCAAAACTCTATTTTCGAAAATTTTCTTCCAAGCTAGAAGTTTTTGTTATATAATTACCCATCTGATCTTTATAGGTAATATCCTATACCCAATAATTTAAATCATGATTCTCTCCAAACAATAAACGACATTTGTACCAAATGAGTCGCTCTTCGTTGGCTATATATGTAAACACAGTGCACCTAATAAATTGGTTAAGCCTTTACACCGCGCTATTTTTGAAGAACATACCGAAATTAAGAAATCCCGAAAGGACTTGGCTCTAGAGCTGGCAAACTATCGATAGCGTAGCCATTCAAAAGTTTAAGAGAAAAGATTCGATACTATTGTCAGAGTCTTGTGTTCTTTTTAATAAACCTATTTAACTTCAATTTCAAATTAGACATTTTGTTGAAAGGGGTTTGCACTTTAAAATATTTCATCTTGTGGCAAAAAATTAAGCAAAAAAATAAAAATAATCAACTTTAAATAGGTCTGAGATCCATTCCTAAATCTTATATATGTTTCAAACCAATATTATTCCAATATTTATTACCAATATTTTAGATTACTTCAAATTCTGACTTTAAATTACCTTAAAAGAGAGATCCATGCATCTTTTGGAGAAACAAAAGCATTTGTAGATTCTCTGCTTTAAGCAAAGCGCAACGACTACTTATAGTTAATCCAGTCTTGCAGAAATTTCTCTCCGATTCTGTGGATGTTGCAGGGATAGAATGGTATTTTTTAGTGACATCTTTTAGTCTACCTTCACTATGCTGAAATTCATATAACATTCATATAATTACCATTCAATAGTTAAGCGGATCTACATCCTCAGTATTCTATTGGAATAATGACGAGGCTCAACAATGACGTCTGATTTTTTGACTTCTGGTAAAGTCTCAATGTTTTGCTTTATGAATTGAAATAAATTATTTGCTCTGGAATCGGTGATGTCGGCTATGAAGTTAGTAGGTCGGTCGGTTGGGTGGCTTGCTGATGAATATAGATAGATAGATAGATAGATAGATATGTTTATTTTTTCATTTCACAATTTTCATAGATTATAACTTTACAATGCTTAAGTGCTAAAAACAAACATTTAAAGGCTTGGTTTAAAACCGTCAGCCTTCCCTCTGTTGTATAAAAACAAAATTTACATATTTAACGAAATGATTTAACGATACAATTTTAATATCCTATTCTTAAAGTAAATTTCAGACTCTGCTTATTATTTACAGTCTTTAAAAATCCTCATTCATGACATTTTTTCTATATTTAATAGCCATCTCGGTGTAACTAGATAGATTATTCCATCCCATCCCCCCCGTTAAGGGCCATAAGCACCTCTTCTTCGGTAAGAGTACAAGCATTCAAATATCTGCATCGAAATTCCCTCAGAACTGGACATCGTCCTACAAAATGCTGCATGTCCTCCTGCTCATTCATATTGCATAGAGAACAAATACCTCCATTTATAATCCTTCTTGGGCAGCTGTTTAACCATAAGAGATCTCCTCTGGCCTTCATTATCCAAGTTATCTCGTTTTGTTTGAAATACTCATTGCAGTATGAGGGCCCTATTGCAAAATTTAGATGTTTGTAGACCCTTGATGTACTTCCTGAAGCCTTGTTCATGTGTTGCTTGCGGTTGTCATTTTTGATCGCATTTAGGAGCCGAATATTTTCCTCAATCCAATTAGCATGCGAGTGGTCGTCTCCCAGTATTATGCCATGATACGCGAACATTTCTGTTAGCCTCGCAAACCATCCCAAATTATTGGTCCTCATTTTATCGGCTAAAACATGCGGTAGTCTATAATCTTCATACTCATAAATTATTCTTGCCAAGTACTTGAGATGAAGTGTCAGACTATAGATGTGACCATCTTCTAGTCCTGCGTCGATTCCCAATATATAGTTCGGCGTGCTATCTGGCAGCTTGAGAATCCTTTTAAGAAGTATCGCTGCAATTGGTCTGCCTCTTCCATTATTTCTCCGCCCCAGACTTGAGCTCCATAGCACTGAACCGTTCTGCTTACTGAGTTGAAAATTTTCCATTTAGATGATAGGTTCACAGTTCCTTTGTTTATAAAGTTAAGAATGAATATAATTTCGTTCTTCAAAAATTTTAGCTAACGAGCCCCATCATCATACGAACTTTCCTTCATACCGTTTCGGTACTTTTCTAAAAAAGTTAACTATAGTAGTACCGAAACGATATAAGGGGGTGTTCGTATAAAGCTGCCATGTACCAGAGAGTTGTTTATATTGTTGTATCAAAAGAGTATCTTTATGATGTGTAGGAGCCAAGTTCTTTGGGGATTCTTTTAATTTCGGTATGCTCTTCAAAATTAGCGGGGTGCTATGATGAAACCAGACACTGACCTTAATAAAGTGTAACATTTCTTTGAACCGATTTTTTAAAAGAGTTTCAATAAACTCAGTTGTTTTTTCAATTTCTTCTTCAATTTTTAGATGGGGGTTTTCATTTGAGGCTTAGAATCTGTTTCTGTTAAGAATCTGTCATCATTTTCTCCACTTCCTGCACTTTGATTTGAGATTTGTGGACTGCTTTACACCTGACTTCATGCTGTTGCGACTTTAATTGATTCTCCAAACTCTCAAATATGGCTTGATACTAGTTTGTAGAACTCCAGGGCTTTTTCTAACTTGACTTCGCAGACGGCCAATCTAATTTGACAAATGGTTTGTGATTCGTCTCTCTGCAACAAAAGATAGATATGTTAATACACTTGTGCTTTTGATCGAAAGCAGTGGCAAATAGGATTTGCAAATGGCTTCATGGTGTGACAGCAATTGAAAGTGTACTGACGAAGGCTTAGCCATGGTGGCAGCCGAAACGGCCGTCTACACAGCCACAGCTGTTTTTCATGTTCATATGTATTCTTTGTTGAATTTTCTGTTGATTATTAAATTATAATCAATCCTCTACCTTGAGCCTGCTTACATACACCTTGACTAGAATCAAATATTTTGGTAACATTGACACCGTTTCTACTTAATTCAAGTACAAAGTTCTTAAGTGCGTACGATACGCAAGTGAACTATTTCATACTTTTTAACCATTACTTTGAGATCTCTTTAAAATTTCAAGTGAAAAGATGGTCGAGGCTGATTATTTCAGAATTCGTTTGCTTTATTCGATCGATTGTAACGATTTCAGAGTCATATAGTTGTAATTAAAGTTGATTTTGAGCAAGCTTTTTAGTTGAAACATACCCTACGCGCACTAATGATGGTTAATTAAAGTGTTATATGTTTTTAAAAGTTTTCCAGTGGCTTTTACCGGCTTTAGGAAATAACGATTTATCGATATATTGATTTTTGTCAACACGATACATAAAATATCGATTTGAAAAATATTGACATTACTGCATGATCCCTGAGCCCTTTTTTTTTGTGTTTTTACTAAAACGATTAACCATTTTCTTTTAAAATTTCAGTTCGCTGTGTTTAAAATTCACATGAAATGGCGAATATTTTCAAAATTTCCCAACTGGTTTTAACTCTTTTGTTTATCTTTGTCTTTAGATATTTCCTGACTTCTTTGATTTTGTTCTTGTTTAATGTGATCTTATTATTCGCCTTAACCATTAAACACGTGTACCATATTGTTCATTAAGTTAAAGTCAAAAGAATGAAATGGTTTTCAAGCTCCAACTACCCTGGAAGTACCTTAATATAATGACATACCATAATGTATATATATACATTTAGACTATGTTTAAGTTTGTAGATAGCAAAGGCCCCAAAATTTATCTGTAAATATTTTCTGTTGTATGCTTCCATCACGTGTTGACAACGCGTTGCGCCGCTTGATGCGTTGGCGTGGGTCTCAACTGTTCTTGACAGTTCTAGGCTAACAATTTTTGCCTAGTTGCATAAAGCACAGTGGTCGAAATGGTAATTTTAACTAAAGAATTTATTAGTGGAAAGTTTTTGAAGTAAAAAATATTCATAAAAAAATTAAAAAGTGAAACTAGCTTTACAACTCAAAGTGGTTTTCTTAATTGAGAGGTTTGCAAAAATGTATTGAAAATGTCATTTGTTAGCCGTGTTTACAAGTATTAGTTGAAAATCGCTGCAGAACTTAACTGCTGAGGCTATCTTATACTCTTGTTCCACTGGCACATTCTAGATGTCATTCTCTGAATGATCTAAATGGCCTCATTTCTTCTGTGTATTACACCAAAAAGAGGTAAATGTCCATTCGGCAGATCATCCGTGACGGATGACAAAGTCAAAGGCTAAATGATCTAGCCTTTTCTGCTAAAAATCTAGATTTACTATCGATAAGCTATCGAATTCAAAAAAGTCACCAATAGGAACAACTGTAGGTCCGTGGCGTTGCCATGAGTTTAGTGGGTTTTGGAAGAAGTTTATGGCCCCCTTCATTGAAAACTGACTACGCCAAAAGGGGATATAAGCCCAAAATTTTCTTTCTTTATTCTAGAATGTTAAAATGTCATCATATTTCTTAAGAATGCATACCTAAAATGGGCTGCTATTATTGTAGCATACTACTTTACATGTGAAAGGCTAACTTTGACTCACAATAGCAAGCGATGCAATCCAACCAGCTGTTCTTTTTTATGACCGTCAGTGGAACAAGAAAACATCACATTCTTGGATGATGTTGAATGTTTGCCAAACATGAGCCATTGTTTTGAAGCATAAATCTTGAGAGATTCACACAGATTCGCACAAATTTGATTATTTTTCAGTTGTTTAGTTTGAAGTGATTATGTTACTTACAATTTCAACTGCTTATACTTGCCCATTTACTGTATAATATCAATTTCTGGGCATATTAAAAGTAACCAGACAAATTGTTTTCACATAAAAAAACCAAATATTTAGGATTTTAGTACCAACCATTTTAAAATGGGCGATCTTTGAACAAAAAGAAATTTTTTGACCTTATTGCAGAATTGCCATTACTTCAGAAGTCCCAAAAAATAACATTTTCGTACTGATTTAAGCGAGAAATTGGGAAAAACTGGACGTACCATTAAAATTAAAGGCGATCTTTAAACAAAAAGAAGTTTTTGACATCATTTCGGATCAAAAGTTTAGAAATTTAACTTTTTGAGCTGATTTAAGGGTAAGTCGCGACGATATACTCAAGGAAGCGCTTTCAAAGTTAAGATTGGGTGAAGTAAAGGGCGATTCAAGAACATAAATGGGGTTTTTGAAACGTTTGCGGACTGCCTATCCTTCGATAGTTTGAAAAAATACCTTTTTGTGCAATTTTAAGGGCTTAAAAGGGTTGTAAGGCATGAGGCTCGTTGAAATTAGGGACGAATGCAAACAAAAATACAAATTTGTCAATTTTTCGGACTGCACCACCTTGGAAAGTCCGAAAAAAGTAACTTTATCCTTAAGTACAGGCTTTAATGGTTGAGATTCGGCGAAACAAGGGGCGATTCTTGAACCAAAAAAAGTTTTTGAAATCATTTCGGATTCGTTGCAACTTCAAAAGAACAAAAATAAGACTTCCCGAGCAAAATGAAAGGGTAAGTCGCAACGATATACTCAAGGAAGTGCTTTAGAACTAAGATAGGGTTAAATTAAGGGTGATCCAATCTTGCCTTACCTTCGTAAGTTTGGAAAAATCCTGCTCAAATTGTATCTTAAATCGAACAATTTTTTTACAATTGCTTTTCTCATTTCGACCACTGTGCCCCACTGAAGTAAAGGCTTAAGCACGCGTTAAGCTTTCAGAGAGCGCGTGCTCATGCTCGTGCTTTGCCGCTCTCTGTTTTGTTTTGTTTTGCTTTTTTTTTTTGTTTTTGCACCTGTTTAACTGTTTTTGTTTTAACGTTGCCATGGTTCTAACTGGTTTGTGATACATATGAAAATTCCTTTACATGTTTTGGCCATCCAAGGCAATTTCACTTGCCACAAGAAGAAGATTGTATAACTTCGCGCTGGGCGAATTGTGGAAGATGAACCTGAGGCAGAGGGGGGTCAGGCTGAGGCAGCATTGCCAACACAGTAGCTGAGTGTGTGTGTGTAAACAATCGGAGGGGGCAGGCAACCCCCCACACCTTATCTCTCTCTCTCTAACTTTTTTCTCTCTTGCTGTGTAGTTTGTTTATACGCCGTTTGTCCCACATAATTTTTTTTATATTTGTTTGTGTGTTCTATTTTTTTTTTTTTTTTGGCTCTCTCTCTTTCTCTCTCTCGTTGTGTTGATCTCTAAGGTGAGTGTATTTTTGGCCACGTTGTGGGTAGAAAAGAAGCCAAAACCGGCCGGAAAACTAGCAAACAATTCCAATTAGCGTAAAAGTCTGAGACGCCGTTTCAATTACGTGAGCAAATGAGCAGTTAAATGACTCTCTCTCTCTCTGAGCGAAAAGAATTTTGTTGTTGCTTATCGCGTCTGGCTTTCTTTTTAACATTTTGTTAGTTGTTGTTATCGTCCTCGGTCGCTGTTGTTGTCTTTGCTTTATTCTCTGTTTGTTTGTTTATTTTCATTTCTCTCTCTCTCTTTCTCGCTCTAAGTTTGTCATTCATGAGAGCTCTGCTAACGGCAATTTTCGTGTGTTTACGCTTTGTTTTTGTTAACAAAAAAAATCAAATTAAATACCCATACATTGCCAGAAAAAGAGAGAACAAGCTGTTGGTGTTGTTGTGTTTTTTGTTATTTGCGCGCGGGTGTTGCTTTACATGCGGCTGCGGCTGTCATTGCGGTTGTGTTTGTGTGTGATTGACTTTTTTTTTTGCTTTCTCCAAGGGCGTACGCAGCACGGTTTGGGGGGGACACTAGTCTTTATCCCCTGGCGTACGCCCTTGCTCCCTCTCTGCGTGTGACACATGTGCACTTATACAATCTCGTGTCTCTGGGAGCGTCTATGAATACATGTGTACCTTTTGCCATGCACAGTGGCCCACGTCACTCGGTATAGCATATTGCGTCAGAAATTTAAGCTTACATTCTGAATCATCATATATGATGGTACATTTGTATAAATATGAACTTGCTTCAACTTTAGTTGAAATAAATGCTATCCATACATATAAATAATCCATTTAAAATCCGTTAAAGTTGCACTTGGGCACAGTGGTCTAGAGTGGGTTGTAAATGTGTAAGAACACTTGTTGATTCTTGAGTTTATTTGGGGGAAAAGCTTTTTAAATTTGAAATACAAAAGGGAACATGGGAAGCGATTCTGGGATAGAGCTACAAGGTTGCTTTAAAGGCTTTTCACACAGAGCACATCTTTGGAGAGCGAATGGAATTTTTAAAAGATGTGAAACAACGATTGACACTGGTCTCATCCAACATCCATTGGCAATCAGCTGCTGCATGTCAACATAAAACAAGTAAGGGAGCTGTAGTCGAGTGCCCCGACTACAAAATACCCTGTTCCCTTGACTTTTTGTGTTTTCATACACATATACAACCACTCTAACATCACACGCACGCACAAACGCGGTAACTGAAAATGCAAGGCCCCCTCTCTCCCGCAAAAATTGTGGCTCTGACAGTTTTTTGCGCTTAAAGGGGGGAGGGGGAGGAATTTTCCAAATCTGAAACAAACTCGATTTGAATCGGGTATACACCTACCTACATACAAAAATTTGTGGCTCTATCTCTTATAGTCTCTGAGATCGACGCGTTCATACGGACAGACGGACAGGGCTAAATCGACTCGGCTGTTGATGCTGATCAAGAATATATATACTTTACGTACGCGTAGATACTTTTGCACAACTTCATGATCCCCCTTTTCCCATTTTCAATGGGAACAGGGTATAAACAGAGACACGTTCATAAAATTTATGTACATATTTAGTTGTTGTTTGCTTTTAAATTATAGAACTTCTAGTAGAAATATTATTTGATTCTTAATTTATTATTTTAACATTTTATTTCACTAGAAAAAACTTTCTTCATTTGTAAATGTCTCCTTAACCACTGTGCCTGCGTTCAGAACTAACTGTAAGCAGTTTCTGGTGCTGCTGCTTCTTCTTCTAGTTATGCTGAGTTGTTGTTTTTTTTTTTGGCAAAAACAAAAACCATGTGTTTGGCCACGCGCTTACGAATCCGCTCTCTCAATGCCGCTCTCTGGCGCTCACACTCTCTCTTACTCTCTGGCTGCTGCCATGTGTTTTCTGTATTTGTTTGTGCTGGAAACAACAACAAATCAAAAACCCGCAACAAAAAGGCAATCAATTAGTTAATTAAACTAATAAAAATGGCAAAAATAAACAAAATATTAGCACGAATTTGGTGTATTTGGCCTGGCAATGCTGCCGCTTGTTGTTGACAATGCAACAAAGCGTCAGCATCAACAACAACAAACAGAGAAACTAGTGACGTCGACGCCGCCGCAGCCGCCGCCGCCGCCAACTGCGTTGACTTTGCCTTCAGCTTTATTTTGTTCATTTTGCATTGTGCCTTTCAGCGCAACGGATGTGTGTGTGTTTTTTTTTGGTGCGAGTCCCGCGTGTGTCAACAAAAAAAAAACACAACAAACTGATAAACTGATTTTGTTCTATTAATTTGTTCAGAGTTGCATAATAATTAGTTACAAATTAAACAATAAACCGCAAAAGAAAAAGTTTTGCAAGTGCCGCTCACAGCAACAGAAGAGACACACAGAGAGAGAGAGCGACCGTTAAAAAAGAGAGTGCGTGCGCGTAGGCGCAACAACAACAACAAAAACGTGAGTGCTAAAAATTTTTAAGAACAACAAATAAACAAATCGAAGAAATATTTTTAGTTTCAAAAAATTTGTCACCCAACAAAAAGAGAGGGAGTGCGTGTGTGTGTGTATGTGTGCGTGCGGGTCTGACCTCCGCCCCCTCACTTGCTTGCTGCTTGTTGCAGTTGTTAACAATTGAAATTGTCAAAAATATAATCCAATTCCAACTGCAAGCCAAATAGCGAAGCGCGCCTCTGTTAGTATGAGGGTTTGAGGGGGAGGGCACCCGCATACTACTTACTTTTACTATGTGTGTGTGTGTGTTTCACGTTTCTCTTTTTGTAACGTCTTTGTTATAAAATTTATTTGCTGCGCATAATTTCCAATACAACATTTTGTTTTTATTTTTGTTTTGCCTTGCAAATAAACACTCTCAGAAACACACACACACACACACACATTTGCGTACCTACGTACTTACAGATGTTTATATTTGACGGCGTCACAGTCGCGGCACGTGAAATGAGCACGCTTTAGCCCGACCTGTATAGCTAATACAACACTAAATTGTTATGCAAGCTGAAGAACATATGGAAAATGTTAAATTTAAACAAATTTTCAGACGCCTAGACTCAGCTGTTAACTAGCTTACAGAAAACCACCTGTTGGTGTTAAATTTACAAGTTTATTTTCAACTGAATCCACGATATACAGCCATGATTTGCGACTTGGAAAGTAAATTTGGTAGAAAAACCGTTTTGAAATCGCAAAACTTGCGAATGCGAAAATGGGAAACGAAATAAATTAACATTTTTTCTTAAATAAGCTTTAAGCTTTCCCTAAGGCAATCCGAAAAATGTCAAAAACGCATTTTACGTTTTTGAATTGGTCGAAATTCTGTCAAATCTCAACTAAAACCCAACCTTAAGTAACAAAAACCCGATTTTTAATAAGTCTGCTCGGAAAGTTATTTTTTTAACTTTAAAAAATACGGAAGGGTTAGAAAAATGACAAAAACTCATTTCTGTTCCTTGTATCGTCCTTTCTTTCGCCGTATCTTAACCCTTAAAGCCCGAACTTAAGTATAACGAACCGAATTTTGCTTTAATCTGTTTGAAAAGTTGTTATTTTCACGACTTCTGAAGCTAAGGCCATACGCAAAAGTTGCCAAAATCGGAATTTATGTACTTCAAATGGCTGAAATTCTGTCAAGTCTCAATTTCGCCCTTAAATCTGCGCGGAAATGTATTTCTTCCAAACTTTCAAAGGTAAGACAGTCGGAAAAATGTCAAAATCACAATTAATGTTTTTGAATCGCCCGAAATTCTTTAAAATTTTAACACTTAAAGCCCGTCGTTTAGTACAACGAATCGATTTTGTCATGAGTTTGCACAGAAAGCTATTTTTCGAACTTTTGAATTTACGGCAAGCTTAAAAAAATGATAAAAAATGATTTCTGTTATAGCATCGCCCTTTGTTTCGCCGAATCTCAACCCTTAAAGTCTGTACTTATGGAAAACTTGCCGAATTTTGCTTAAATTTGTTTAGAAAGTCACTTTTTCGAACTTTCGAAGGTAAGGCAGTTCGAAAAGTTGCCAAAATCCGAATTTATGTTCTTGAATACGCTGAAAATCTATCAAATCTCAATTTCGTCTTAATTTCGCCGAATCTCAAGCCTTAAATTCCTTGTGTTTGCCCTTTTTGCCCTGCGCGGAAATGTATTTCTACCAAACTAAGGTAAGAGATTCCTCAAAACGTTTCAAAAACTCATTTTTGTTCTTGGATATCCCCAAATTTTACCCCATCTCACTTCTTCAAGTCCTTTCTTGAGTTGTATTAGTACATAGTACGATTTTAATAGGTACACAAATGACTTGGTTTATAACCATCAGCCATAACTTAACAAAAGAACACATTTGTAGTATAATTTCTAAAATAAAACTTATAACAAACTAAAAAAGAACAAAAAAAAAAAACATGAAAGGCAACATTTTGGGCAACATTTTGCTTATTTGCTAGATAAATAAATTCATTAAAAATAACAAAGCGGTATTTTAGCGCATATTGTAAAAACGAAGACAGTAACGCCCAGTTTTCCCCATTTAGTCAGTATATTTCTTTTTTTTTTTGCGAGCATCCTTTTGAGGTCTGAGAACAAAAAAGTCGGGAGTCTGAAATACGGTGGTGGGGCCGAGCAATTCGATTGCATCTTCTCATGATTGGTTTGTCTTGACAACTTTTCTTCTTCATATGGGGCCGTTTTGCCGCGTTCGACCTTAAACGCTCCAAACGCCATAATAGTCACTGTTGATGGTTTTCCTCTTCTCGAAATCGATAAAAAATTCACGCGCATCCCAAAAACAGAGGCCTTACGAGCGGCGAGTCTCCAGTTCGGAGTCGGTTCACCGGTCGCTTCCACAGCCGATGTCGTGACTCAGGAGGTGGATGGAGAAATGTTTCTCTTGTCACAACGACGAAAACTTCGGGTTATTACGAGTTAACAGCGCAAACACCGCCAGACAACACGTGTTGTTTTTGGCAAATGAGCTCCGGCAAGCTCCCATATCCAAATGTGATGGATATATGAACGTTTCCTTTGATATCTTTAAGGCCTCTGCTATCTGATCAACTTTATTTTACGGTCATTCAAAATCATTTTGTGATTTTTTGATGTTTTCGACGCTAACCACCCTTTCGGGCGTCCACTGCGTTCACCGTCCTCCGTGCTCATTTCACCACGCTTGATTTTATACCAATCAATATTGTTGATTTTCCTGGGGAGACTCCGGAAACTCATTATCAAGCCAAGTTTTCGCTTCCACTGTATTTCCCTTCAGAAAACAGTATTTTATCAAAACACGAAATTCCTTTTTTCCATTTTTTTCACAATAACAAAGTTGCTTCACAAAAGACGCTCTATCTCACAAACTAATTGACCGACAGACGCAAATTTTGACACGAATCATTTGAAGGTTAGTACATATAAAAATAATATGCATTCAATACTACACGTCTTTGTGTTAGACCGGGGACTTATCAGCCAACTAGTACATGTTCCTTACCTAGTGCCATTAGCTACACTTACCATATAAAGACTCTCAGAATCTTCTTTATAGCCACCGGTTTCCGAAATCGCAGAAGCAAGGCACAGAAAATGAAGTGAGTAGAGACAAATAATTAGGAACCCTGTACCCATGAAAAATGGATAAAAGGGGATCGTGAAGTTGTGCAAATGTATTTAACAGGCAGAAGGAAACCTTTGACGTTTGAATCATTGGGTACGATATCCAGGGTCCACTCCATATTCTACTGAATTTCATCATAATATTTATCCGACTTTGGATTGTACGTCCGTATATCGACTTCACCAGCTGGTTAATTAAAGACTGCGATCCTCACTCGCTTAAAGCTCATCTTCTGTACAGCTATTCCCCCCCAGAGCTCACCAGTCTTCAGCATAGTTAATTTCCTATACGACCGGACAATTTTATGAACTAAAAAATCAAATTTTTTCGTTTTATCTTTGTGATCATTAAGCCCAACCGAAACTGGCCCCAATATTTAAAAAATAATTTGTTAGCCACTTTATTATTTTTTACGCTGTTTCTCTGCAAAACATAGTAACATTACACAACAGTTATGTAAAATATTGCGACACAGCAACCAAAATAATTCAATTTAATCCAAATTCGACGACATAGAATGCATTTCCCCATTGAACTCTCAATTGTTGTTTGGTTTGTTTCCGATTTTTTAACATCTGCAGATAAAATATTATGAGAAACCATTCAGACAGTTATATACTTGGACTTTGTACTCACAACATAGTATTTTGGTGATTACATTGGGTAACCAGTTGAAATTGAAAACGCCTTCCTTCGGAACGTACTTGGAAGGATTCTCATAACTGAAACGAATTCCGCGCAACTGAAGCGTAGAGAGGACTTGCTAGAAGAAGTTTCGAAAGGTTAGTCAGTTATTCTTACCAAATAGAAGCGCGAAGATATATAAAATATAAAAAAACATGAGCCCGAGTATGTGAAAGAACAGTATTGGAATGAAACTGCAATTGAAAGTCATTATCGTACCAACATCTCCTCGTAGGACCGCTTTTTCTTTACTCACCCGATATGTGAAATGTGTAAAATCTAAACCAATGTGTAAGTCCGAAAAAAACACTATTAAATTTTGTAGTTTTTTCTAAATGTTTCCCCTTTTGCTTGACATGTTTCCATTTCGTCCTGTTAGTTATGACTGAACTCTACGAATGTGAGTTGAGCACCTTGAAAATAGAATTTGACAAGCAAATTTCAATGATATGGTGATTGTTTGGGGGGAAAAACAAACTAAAAACCTACTAAGATAAAGTAAAAACCTCAAAAAAATTGGGAAATTTTGAGCACAAGTGTTTGGGGGTGAAAAGTCTACTGAAGTGAAGTTTTTGAGGTACAGACTCAAGATTGGAGTAACATTCTCTGTTACCCGAAAGGTTGCAGAGTGAGCAGTCCGTATTGCTGCAGTTTACATGCGGCCTGTAGCTTAGATTGAGCATTTCACATCACATTCACATTCCGAATCGGTCATGAAAGTAGTTCAGACTTCCAAGGTGGTTCAGTTTTTTTTGTATAGGCTTATGGACTCACTTCAGGCGAATGTTTTCCAAAATCATTTTATGCGAGGCTTCCCAAGACTCAGGACAATCAAAATGGATATTAATATTACAAGCAGAAGATGTGGCTTGCCATTTCTTGAATCAGCTGAGATTAGCTTGCTAACATCATGTCTGCTACAACTCTGGGCAGTCTTTCGCTGAACATATCAAAGACTTTTCGGGTGTATTTGAAGTTTTAAGTTAAGAGAAAGTATAAGTGAAGCGATGGCAGGTCGGTTTCAAGGTGGAGGGCGTAATTAAGAGTTGTATTTGGGAGTTTTATAAAAAGTACTTCCTGTGGGCTGCGCGTAAAGTGCCTTGCAAGTTCGAATGCTTTTGCCTGGATAGGCTTCTGCGCAAGAGATCCAATTAGTTTCCTGACCAATGATCAAAAATCTTTGCTCTTGCTAATCCGGGAGATTTCCACTTCCAAATGCTGGTAGTACAGTTGCAAAGAGATTTATAGAAGCAATTTGCCGAGTGGTATTCTGCCTTAGAACTGGATGTGTTGTCAGGCTTTTTGTCAGGCGCTTTAGAGCACTTCGCGTCAAAGCAAGGATGGAAAAGAGACATTCTCCGAAGACTTTGCATGAAGGCTGCAACTCTGCGGATACATTCACGGATACCCTCTACGCCTAGATCTCCATTTGATGATTGGTAGTTTGAAAGCTGTCGGTTTAGTATATGGTCTTGATTATATCTGCTCGGAAAGTCATATTTCCCGACATTTGAAGTTACAGCAAGTCCGAAAAGTTGGTTTTGTTTAAGGATCGCCCTTAATTCCACCGAACCTAAACCCTGTAAGCTCGTTTTTAGGTCTAACATTTAGAAATTTTCTTAAATCAGTTTGGAAAATTTATTTTTTTTAGACTTTTAGAGTTGCGGAAGCTTGATAAACCATAAATATAAGGATTCTATGCTATTTGATGTATTATTAATTTGGGTCTGTTGGGTTCGAACACAATATAAAGTATTAGTTTTGGTTTTTAAAGGTAGAAAAACCCAGATTCTTGTTTGAACTAACTCTATTTACAGTAGCTAATCCTTAAATGTGTAAAATTTATACAGAGAAAGCTTTTTCATACCAAAAAGCTTTATAAAAAGCCAAAGCTCACCTAAAGTGCCGTTTCCTTGAGCTTTTACGCGTTTGTTTTTTTTGGAAATTTGCTATAGTGAATGAAATATTTATTTGGAGGGAGACATCAATGTCTGGAATTTAGTTTTTAAAGATTATTTCATAAAAAGCTGCAATTTTGGCATACTTTTTTTTAACATAATGTTGTCTTACACAGGTTTTACACGGTGAAGCAAACTTTACAAAGTTTTTGAAAAAGCTTTCGATTGTAGGAAAGAGGTGTTGTGGGGTCGCTTTTGAAAAACTTCATGAAGTTACCTTACTTTTTTGGGTGCTCTACAATTTATACAGTAGTGTCCCAGTCTGTTGGTCATGGGGGGCGTCGGCGGCGGCTGTGTTAGTTCAGTTTGTTGTCGTTTATTTTTGCTTTGGCCTCTCACCCTCACACTCACACACACAGTTACACAGACAATGCGTCTCGGTCTCGGTCTCTCGGCTGCGTCAGCAAGAAAAATATACACAGACGCCAGGCCTTGTGTGTGTGTGTGTTTTTTGGCGTCCCACGTCTACGTAAGTCGATCGTGGTTTTTGATTGAGAGAGAGAGAGAGAATGAGTCGTGGCCTGGGTTATGCTTAAGATCGGAAACTCACGTGAGATTTGAAAAACAAACTAGAACCTCCCCCAACTCCCCTCTGCAATTATGCAATAAACAAAAAAGCTTCCACCTTCTCCTAATCAGGGTGTGTGTGTGCGTGACTTAAAAATCAATTGGGGAAAAAGGGGGGCATTAAAAACTAATTGATTTGAAGGCATAACGTTTATGACATATTGGTTGGTTGGGTAAGGAGACACGCACCAACAACAACCACCCACCCACCCACTCCCTCGCTCAGTAAGCAGACTTTAGCCGCCTCGTGCTCTCTCTGTGCTTTAGTATACCCGTTATGCGTAACGTAAAAACAAAGGTTGATCTAGTAGCTCTGTAAAGTGAAGGAGCAAGAGAACCTTTCTGCTGCTGCTTGATTACATAAAAAATACAACAAAAAAAAAATGAAAATAATTATGTAGGTATGTATGTATGTACATTGTACATACATATGTGTATACACAAAAAGCGCTATGCCAACAACTTTGTTTAAGCGATAAGATATAGCCAGCCGACAGCAGCAACAACAATGCGCAAAATGCAAACAAAACTTAAAAACTAGAGCAGCAGCAGCAGGCGTCGACAGCGGCAACTTTGTTGTTAGCAGCAGCAGCACTGCTCTGGCTCTCCTCTGTTGCGTCTCGTTATACAACAACAGAACAGAAATTACAGAAATAGAGCAAAGCACAGCAGAAAAGCAGCAGCAGCCAAGCAGCAGGTCAAAAGAAAGTTACAAGTTGCACGCATCAATCTAGGCGACAAATTTGTCGGCAATGCTTTGAATTTCTAAGAATAGCAAAACCAAAAACAGCTGTTATTTCTGCAAAAATGAACTTAATACAACAATGACAGTTGCTGAAAGGAAGATTTAGGAAGAATTTTTTTAAAAATGGCTCAAAAGGGTAGCCTGAAGTTGTGCAAATGTATGTAACAGGCAGAAGAACACATTTTCGTCCCTATAAAGCAGGGACCGGCAGCTTGCTATCTGGCGTGCATACGAAAAATCTCACAGCAGCGCTGCTTCCTCACACACGGTATAAACTGTTAAAGCTCCGCTGCGTTACGTGTTCGCGTCGCAGTCGTTGCTACTGGAAAAGAGAGAAATTTTTGCGCTGCTCTCACACACACCAATGAAAAAAATGTGAATGTATTTCTCTCTTTTCTCTCTGCTATAAAGCAGCGATGTTCATGCCGAGCCCCCAGGAGCCGAACTAACACAGACTCCAAGCCAAGCTTGGCTTAAAAGAGCAAAACAGCGCTCTGTTTGCTTTCATTCGCAGGCCGGCGGTCGATGAGAGCAGGTCAGAGCCAAGGTAACCGCACTCGCTCCCTCGCTCTCTTTGCTCGTTTCTTAAATGTCAGTCTGTAAACAACAGTTGTGAGCGAATCATCTCCACGGACGAATTGTTTGCGTTCTACTTCTTAGTTTTGTTTGACACAAGCGCTCTCTCGCTCTCTATTGGGGGTCGCTGATTACA
>JAEIFV010001218.1:0-76085 GCA_018904265.1 Lordiphosa collinella
GGACGATTGTGCACAAGCGTTGATCGTAACAGCTCGCAGCAGATCTTTCACTTCGGCAACAAGTAACTACTCGCGGTGACTCGCGGCCGAACCTACGAGTCATCGCAATTATTTGTACTGATCGAGCTTTACTCATGACAGCTCGCAGCAGAACTTAAATTTTACCACCAAATTGCTTGCGACGACTCGCGGGCGAAGCTCTGAGTCAACCGGAGGGCAACACTCGAGCTTGACAAGCCTTGAGCGCTGAGCGAGTGTACTCGTTACGGCTCGTTGCAGTTCTCCGATACAATATTTTGTCACTGTAAGTGCAATTGATATTGAAGCTGCTGACCGCAAAATACATATAGCAAAATAAACCAAAAGCTTATGTAATAAAATCATATCAACTGCAAACTCCCCACAAGTGGAGAAGTTGCAGATACAATATTATTTTGGCAAATTCCTTTAAACACAAATTCAATTTTATAAAAAATTTAATACGCCTTATGCAGCTCAACCGTAATTAAGGTAACTAAGTACATTTGGCAACAAAAGTTTTTCTCTACCTCAATTTTCTGCCCACGGCGGAAAACTTTTCTTTAGTGTCATTACATTTCAAAATGGTAATAAATGCCAGTTGGCTATTTTGGATGAGCGGCTTTTAGCCTTTATGCACTTTTGCTTGGCGCCATTCTTGTGACAGCATTTTGAATTATGTTAAGTGCCCAGATTTCTATTCTATTCAATTTATTGGCGCGAAATGCGCCCAAAAGTAGGCTTGACCTCAGGGCCAGCCAAATGGCAGTCAAGTAAGAAGGAAAAGAATATTCTTTAAAGTGCCGCACGCCCCAAACCCAAAAACAGGCTCGTGTTCATAATGATGCCTCACCCATCTCTCAGTCTGTTCTGTTTTTCGCAACAGCAGCAGAAAATTTTCAATGTTGTACGCGAAAATGTTGACAAAGTTTGCCTCAAGGCAAACAAAGGCAGCGAGCGAGGCGAGGGACGTCTCAGTTTCAAGGCAGCCGCCGCCTTCAGTTGACTACATAAAAATAAAATTACACAAGAAATTAAATTAGCGCAAATAAGTGCGCAAAAAAATTTGTGTGTTTCCTTTTTTGCGCAATGAAAACGACTTGCGACATTGTTGTGACACTTAAAATGAGAAGTGGGCTGGGCGGGTGAGGGGGTGAGAGGTAACAAACGAAAACAATAAATTAAATTCAAACAAGGCAACACGGCCATGTCAAAGGCAACCGAGTCTCAGCCTCTCAAGTGGCCAGGAGTGTACTATGGCTCAAGTTGAGGTCCCCGGATCTCTTTCACTCTCATTGTGGGCTCTTATCCTGGGGGCTCAAGAGGCCTCATAATAAACAGACAAGTGCAACTGTGACGCATTTTGTGACGGGCAACCAAAACAACAGCAGTAACCGCAAACACCAGCCCACAAAATTGCCAGTCAGTCATTTAAATGGACAGCTCCGAAAGTAGGCTACAAATACCAAAAATAAATTTAACTATTTATAAGCGACACATAATGGGAAAACAAGGCCGGAAGGTATATCAAGGAGATGGCACAGGACTGTCAAGATTTTCCGTTTAGGATTTTATAAAAATATTTGCTGTCAGTTCACGTAGTTAAGATCGCAACAACTTTTGTAGCTGCACTTGAAAACCCACACATTCTGACCATTTGGTGCACAAAATGTCATAATTGACTTGGCCAAAAGTGTACTGCATAGCATTTGGGCCAAATTTTTGACCAAGCCTACCATTAGACTACATTGCGGATGGGTAAAGTTATTTAGATGCTTGCATAGCTGATGAGTTTTTATTTTATTTTGTATGCGCAATTAAATTACTATTCATTCCAAAAAAAATTCCATCGACAAACAGCAGTGCACTCATTTTTTAGGACTCGGTCATTTAAAAATACACTGAGAAAGTTTAAAGAAGTTTTTTAATATTAAGATACCCGAAGCGCGTTTTTACGACTCCTTTAGTGTCTTAAACACAAAACGAATAGGCGAAACTAACTTCCGCTGAACCGATGTCGGTCGATCTACACGACCAATACATCAAAAATAAACTTAAAATTTTTTTTGAACCATTCGATATTAGTCTCCTACTTACTCGTCACCCATCTTCATAATATTCTAATCTCATATGAAAACTTTGGCAAAACTCAAGAACTTTTGGACCGTTTGGTTTACACCTACTATTAATCCTATTTAAAAAACTGATTCAATGAAAAGACCTTATTCAATAACATCTTGGATATAGCTTTGAAATTTTATGTGCTTAGAACCATAACATTCTGTTTTTGTCTGATGTACTCTTATTTCGTTACAAGAATGACTTAAGATTTAATGTCTTCAACAGAGAATAACTTATTTTTAGAGTAAATCGGGTTTCACTTCAAACCATAAAAAACGAAAAAATATGATGAAAAAGATGTTAAAATAGTAGTTCGAAATTGACCTAATATATCCCGAATCAATCTTAAAATATGTATTTCGGGATTGAAAAAATTGTAATGGGAATAAGAAATTTGCACTTGAATTAAGTGTTTTAGTAGTTAAAGTATTTCGTACGTAAAATTAACACCGATTGTACATAATTTAAATACAACTCTTGATTTATTTTCTGAGTCCAGTAAAAAGAAAAAAGCCAAAATAGATAAAAGCTTATTTCGGCTTCGCCGAAGTTTATATACCCTTGCAGCTAATACGATTTATTTACATATAAAGGTTTTCAAAGATTTTCTTGCAACAATTTATTTTTTTACTTTGAACAATGATAGTTATAGAGAAGTTAGCTATGAAAACTGGTTTTACTAAGAAAGCTTTTTTGTTTTCTGTGGAAACGTCCTTTAATTTGGTATTTATGTATTTTATGTGCTTTCAAAAAGTTCTACCAGTGCTGGACCCAAAAAAAAAAACGAATTATCAATTGTATAATCGATTGTTCTGTAATTTGATTGTTTATATTTGTGAGAATGGAATGGATTTGTCCCACAAGAGATCGGAACTAGAAGAAGAAGACTTTCATCCGATTTTCATTGGGGCCATCGTCTGGTCAAGAAACAATTTTTTTTCGATTTTATTCTTTTACATTTTTTTAGGCTTCAAAAGCATTTTTCAAAATTCGGATTACTTTCGGAGAAAAAGCCATTTTAGTGATCCAAATTACCTAGCAACTGCAAAGTTTAAGAGCGCTTTTCTTGAAACCTCGTTTTGCAAACTGGTTCGCAGCTTTTCTCAAGTTCCTCAGAACCGATTTCGATGATGTAGGGGGCAATGAACGCAGAATTAACGTGGCTATGACACGAGACTCAATCATTGTAAATAAAATTTGCTTACTATTTTTTTTTGTTAGCTGGACTGCAAAAAAAATTGTCAAAAATCGATTTCTCATTTTCATATGGCCTCTTTTTTAACAAATTCAATTTTTTTTTTATGATTCTGCTTCGGGCTATACCGGCATTCATACCCACCAATTTTTCGGGTTCCGTTTTGCTTTCCGATAATGGTGACTTCCGGAAAGCTGCAAGCCGTCGGCACACTTTTTTTTAAAAGATCCTACTTTGTAGGTTGAGAACTTGTGGAAAAGCCCTCGCATTCAAACATATTTAGTTTTGGATTGTGTTCAATAAATTGTGCAACCAAATACAAAAAACAGGATTGGAAAATCTTTTCCCGATTTTTTTCCACAAGTTTTTGAAAAACAGGAAAAGTTTAGTGGCCTGACCAGAAGAGGGCCTTAAAGTTGGAAAACTAGTCTCTCAGTTTTGAAGCAAGAGAGCTGAAATTGCACTGAGTCATCTTTCTAATGCGTCGCTTATACGTCGAAACCGATCGGATCGCACATAGCTGACATAGGAACGATCGGTCGAAAAACTTGTTTTAGTGGGAAAAACTTTTTCGTTTTCAATGGAAACGTCTCCAAACATTGTTTTTATAGGTTTTCTTTGCTATTTACATAATAGTTCTATTAAGTTCCATAAAAATCTGACAACTACTTTATGTAGCTCCCATACAAAAGATAGGTCTGAAAAGTAGTCTTAGTTGGAAAAACTTTTTGAATGGTATCGCTAGTTTTTTAATCTTTTACCTAATTTGACAAAGTTTTGTCAAAATTGGGTGACTATAGCATATAGCTCCCATAGGAACGATCGATTTAAAAATGGGACTAAGTGAGAAAAACTTTTGGTTTTTAATGTTAGCGCTCCAAAACTCGGCAATTTTGAATGTTGAATGCTTTTAATGGTATAAGCAAAATTTGGTAGAAGTCGGTTGACTATATCATATTGCTGCCATAGGACTGATCGATCGGAAAACGGGTCTAAGTAAAAATAATTTTTATACCCGTTACTCCTAGAGAAAAAGGGGAAACTTAAGTCGTGCAAATGTAAGTACCAGGAAGAAGGAAGCATCTCCGACCCCATAAAGTATATATATTCTTGATCAACCATGTCCGCCTGTCCGTCTGTCTGTCCGTCTGTCTATTTGAATACCTTGATCTCGGACACTAGAAGAGCTAGAGCCTCCAAATTTTGTATGTAGACTCCTATTGTCCCTACGCAGATCAAGTTTATTTAAAATTTTGGAAAAGCCACCTCCCGCCCCAACAATTAAAAATTTTGAATTACTCCTAAAATTTTAAAGATATCAAGCTCATATTTTGCAGTGTAGTGTATGTGCCCAATATCTGCTATCTCTGAATGTTTCCTACAGATTGGATGAAAAATGACAGAGTTATAAAATTTATAAAAAACGTATGTACATAATGTTGAAACGTTGTCTGTAATGTTAATGCTCTGTCAACTAACACTAGGGAATGCTATACAACATTAATTTCCCTGAGTAACGGGTATATCGAAGTCGGGCAGGACCGACTTTAATTTACGCTCTCTTCAAAAATAATGTCATTCAAATGTTGGCCGCAATGTGGTCTTTTCGGAAGGAGCAATTTTTGAACACTCTTTCCAACATTTCTACCGGTAAAGTAAAATGGCTTGTCTAGTTGACACAGCCCCAAGGCTTGTCACGTTGACACAGCCCCAAAGGGCCAAAGCCGAGCTTCCCTCAATCTCTTGGCTTGTGCGCTTCTAATTTTCGCACAAGAGAAAGGGACCTACAGTTTAACGCCGAATCCGAACGGCAGCTTGAGAAGCTTTTCATGGCTAATTACTACAAAGCTGGCGCCAACAGCAGAGAGGCGTGACCGGGTGTAAAGTTTTTTCAAAAAAAAAACTTTTCATTAGGTGATCCGAGGCGGGATTGAATCCACGACCTCTTGCACAGCGGACGCGCACACTAGCCATTGAACCACCCGGCCACACCGGTATCTCGCGAAATTCGCGAGCAATGTTAGCTTCCAAGTCTTGGATCTTAGCCGGCTTATCAACCGGCTGAAACCCCCAAAGAATAAAATCCAGAGGTAACACACGATCTACGCGGTAAGTTGACAGGTTCGAATCACGATATTTGGTGCTCACCAATGTGATTTCTTTTTAAAGACATTGTAAAATGGCTTTCTAAAAGACATTGTAAAATGGCACAGCCCCAAAGGGCCAAAACCGAGCTCCTCTCAATCTCTTGGCTTGTGCGCTTCTAACTTTCCCTCAAGAAGAAAGGACGTACAGCTTAACGCCGAAACCGAACGGCAGTTTGAGAAGCTTTTGCATGGTTAATTACTACAAAGCTGGCGCCAACAACAGTGAGGAGTGACCGGGTGTGTAAGTTTATTCAAAGAAAAAAGACATTACAGGCAACAAAAAGTCGGTTATCATGGTATGGTTGCCCTCGCCTTTGACGGTTATGTTAATTTTCAAAGAAATTCGGACTGATGATTCCATCAGCACAAAAACCATACCAAGCAGTGCATTTTACTAGACGTTAGATGTTTACAAGATGGTAGCTCGAAATTCATTTGTGGGTCAGCCCAAATGCGGCAGTTTGGTGGATTAGCGTTTTCATATAAGACTTTCTTGTGGTGTGAGTCTTTCTATGATAAATAGTCAAACAATTCTGACTAAAAATAAGTTAACAGAATGACACCAGTCATACGAGATCTGCAAAATAAAATCCACATAAAAAACACCTCGAAATGGATTACCCTTTATAATTCAGAATTGCAGTTTTTGTCACCCATCAACATCACCCATCACCGTTGCGACCGGTGCTGCCCATAATTGTTTGTTTTCCTTGTAACTCGACAACCGTTTATCCGATCTTTACCAATCTTTTGGCGGATCGATAAAGAACCCCATTTACAAAATATGTCCAGAAGGTACGAACCTTCTATCTATAAAACTGTGGGAGATATGACCATTTTTTCAATTTGCGGGGGCGTAGCAAAAATTGAAAATAAACTTGATCTGCCTGATAAGTAGCATATGTCTCTATCTCTTATCATCTCTGAGTTCTGTTTGTTCATACGGACAGACAAACAGACAGGCAGACAGACGGACGGACGGACGGACGGACATGGCTAGATCGACTCGGCTGTTGATGCTGATATTTAGGGTGGCTGATGAAAGCCGCTACCAAAGAAACATTGAATTATTGTTTTCTTTTTTTCAATTTATCCGGCAACCTTTTTCCCCCTTTTTTTAAGTTCTATTATTTTGAAAACTAATTAAGCTATTTTTAGTCAAATTGAATGAGCTTTAACATGAATTAAAGAAAAATGAATTTTATACACTGAAAAACAAGTTATTTGAGTTAATGTACTTAATGTAGCAATAATCATCAGCCACCCTATACTTATATTCCTTCCTTCCTTCTGCCTGTTACATACTTCTGCACAAACTTAATATACTCTGTGTACCTCTGGTACAGAGTATAAAAATATCCATTTGATGATTTTCGTATCCATTTGGAAATGATAGCTGTCTTTAAAATCCTTTTAATCATCCATCGGAGCTGAAAATCGTCCTAAGGATGACCATTTTTCATATCCCTATGACGATTTTCAGCTCCGTTGGATGATTGAAAGGATATTAAAGATGATTAAAAGGATATTTAAGACAAATCCATTCCAAATGGATCTTTTTTCTATTTGTTTGCTCATTTAAAATTAAAAACTTCGCTTCGCTCTCCATTTGAACAATAAGGTGAACAAATTAAGTATCTTTGTTCAGTTGTGCACTTTACTTATGCACAAACCACTGCTAGTTCTGAGACTCGAACAAATGCAAATACTTGTGTTGATTTTTGACAGGATTATAGAACAGATTTGCAATGCACTCGTATCATATTCGTATTGTTGACCAACGAAACCGCACAAAATTCATGGCCAAACGGTCTCTCATCTCCACAGGCTCATTTCATATTTATGAGTATCAAATTGATTACTTTTTTTTTGCTGGGGCCCAACAATAACACTTGGTTGCCATCCGCCGCTTCCTCTCTAGTGTGGCCAGAGATAAAATATTGGTAAATCGGTAGAATGTGAAAACGTTTTTGGACAAGCGGAAGTGGCTGATGCGCTCCCTTTATTTTTGAATCTCTTGGCTTAACAAATTTGTATCTCATTTTTCCCTGCATTGTTTTTAGTACCCATTTCGTTTTTGTTGATTTTACATTTTTAATCTCACTTTTATTTCTTTCTGGAGTGTCCTTTAGGGCAATTTCATTCACAAATGTTAACAACAAATTTGGCAAATGGATTTTGGAGGGCTATTTTTGGCAATCGTTGCATACCTGGGGGGATTGCACAGCCGAAGGCCAGACAAACGGTAGTCAGAGCCAGTCAGGCGTGTCTGTGCCATTGCGAATGTCAATTTAAAATGCAATTTGAATTGCAATGCTGGTGGATGGGGATAAAGTGAAGTACATGTGCATAGTTTAGTGGGCGGAAAGTGTATCAAAAGTTGGTTAAAGCCGCAGAAAAAGCGTGTTACGCCCCAAAATTGTGCTGGCAAAGCGGAACTGTATTTTACTATCTCTTGCGGTCCAGAGACAAGTTCTGTGCTTAGCTCTGACGTAGGCAAGCAGCCGCTGCAGATGCTTACGTACAACTGTCACATGGCCCTCCCGCTGCCTTCACTCACCCGTTCCACATCTCTTGAGCTGCCTGTTTGCAAAACAATTTAACAAAAATTGACACAACTCGCCCGAAGAGACAACGATGTTGGCTTCTAGCTTGACTTGACATTGAGTGCGTGTGGGAGTGTGTCTGTGTGTGTGTGTGTGTGTGTGTGAACGTTTGCTGCCTTGTGTGCGAATGTGGAAAATTGCATTTGCCTGCAAAATTGTTCCACAGGAAAATTCGTTAAATTATTTTCCACACAGATTTTGCAGCAGGCAGAAAAAATATTCATAGAAAAAAAGTTTCTGGCAAACACTTTGACTATTAAATTAAATGCTTGAAAACAATTGTGTCGGAGAATTTATGGATTAATTTAAGTTACAGCGAGAGATTTATACTCTGCAAGTTGCTGTTTTTTTTATTTACGCGTTAGCTTAAAGGTTTATAAAGAAATACATTACATAACTTGACTCGCTCTTATTAGAATGAATCTCATCCGTTTCTGCTCGAAGACAACTGAGCTCTAGTGTCCGTCTGTCTTATTTTTTAGGACTTCAAACCTTTTAAGATTATAAAGCGGTTCAAACCCTAGCAGCTATTTGAATCTATATAGTTGTAAGACATATGTTTTTCTTTTCATATTTCAGTATTTATTTATACTAAAAAATTGAGCTTGAACTTGAATAGGTTATGTTAAGCCAAGAAATTTCCCTCTCATTGTTTTACCCAGAAGGCAATTCATCTGCCATAGGACATAAGTTTCTTCTAATGAATTGTTCTTGGCAATTAGAAATTAGCATAACCTCACGTTAGGTGCAATAACTCACCGCATGGTACAAACAATTTCTTTCTTTCCACTGCAAACTGCTGGTCCAAATTTATAGCTTATTTTTTTGCCAGGGTATAAAAATGGCATTGCATAAAATGCCACACATATTACATTTAAAATTCACCAAGCAAAACTAAGAACTTTCATGGGCATTCAACACATCAATAAAACAAATTTGCATATAAAAATATCCATAGAATAAAATGTATAAAGTTTTTTTGAGAATGACAATAACAAATGGTAGCCCATTGTTCAAGTTTGGCCTATGTGGTTTTTCGTCCACTTTTGGGTAAAACTGAATAGTTTAAATTGTGAAGAAAACAAATCTAAAACTAAGTATTACGAAGTATTTTAAGCACAAAATGAAGCTTATTTTTAAAATGCAATCTATTAAATCTATCTAAATATCTAAGATCAGTGTATAATATTGCAAATTTTGCCACTTTGTTGACCTTTCGATCTCCATAATAATCTAAGTTTCTACGAAAATTTTGAAAATATCGCGATTTTTTAAACATATCGCTCACTTACTTCCACACTGTAACTCAAAATAATCCATAACGCGGTTAAAATTCTCTTTGAATTTTACCTAGCGAGAATAGTTCTTTTAGCTTTGAGTCAATCAAGTAAAATATTTTATATTTGAAATGCTCATTAGAGAAATTCGAAGATATGATGATTTAATAATAAATCGAAAAATCTTCGCATAATATCGACGGCAGCCTAACTGAGATATGTCGCTAACCTGCAAACATTTTGACATGTTCCTTATCTCTCTCGTCAAAGGGAGAGTTTGGCAATAGTTTGAGGGGAGAATTTGGAGATAGTTTGGCGACTTACACAAACAAATTACATTAGGTATCGCATTTTTATCATTCATTTCTCTTTACGTTAGGAAGAAACGTACTTTCTGAGACCCAGGAAGAAAAGCTTTTTTATTACACAAAAGTTTATTTTTCTTAAATTTTTTTATCGCATTTTTATGGCTCAGAAGAGACTTATTCCTATCTCCCAGAAGTTACGCTTTCTTATCGCCCAGAAGTTATTGCATAGTGTTAAATTGCTTCCCGTAGGGCAATGAGAATGCAATAAAAATGCGATGTCGCTAGAGTTAAGCGATACCTACTGGGCGAATCGTATCTTATCTTCCGCAACAGAAAATGTTTGGTGGGAATGTACCTGTATAATGAAATACAAACATTTTCTCATCACACCCGGAGACTATAAAAGATAGCAATATGAAAGCTTTACACAATATACCAAAAGAACACGATATAGGTAATATTTCTTTAACAATAATTATATTTTTGAGTTATGACACCTCCTATCCCTTTGCCAACTTCATAATATTCAAAACTCATTCTAAAAATTGTGCATATGTCATCTATCTAATCCTTAAATAATCTAAGCACATTTGAAAAAATTTTTTATTATACTCGCGTTATTCGCAAAGTAAGAATGATTTCCTAAAGTACTGCAAGTGAATGTAACATGCAGAGAGAAGCATCTGCGATATCATATATTCTTAATCAGTATCAGCAGCCGTTTGTCCGTCTATATAACCACCTCGATCTCAGAGATTAAAAAAGTTAGAGCAATCAAATTTGTATATTTTTATTTTATATGTTAACTCGCTCAAACTATCTGCAGTATGATATAATTTGTTGCAATTTTTTTAACATTTAGATATTGAAAGCCCACCAGAACCACCGAATTCCCGAGACAAGGAAAAAATATAGTAAAGTTAACTTCGACTCGGCCGATGTTTTGTAAAAGCATTCCAAATAAGTAAATGCCAATTTTTAGGACATTTCCATTGAAAACAATAAAGTTTTTCAAAGACTACTTTTTAGACTTTTCTATGACAGCAACACTATTTAGATGTGCGATTTCGACCAAACTTAGTGGAAATACGAAGTTTGGAGGCGTTTCCATGGAAAACAAAAATGTTTTTCTCACTAAAACTTGTTTTTCGATCGATCGTTCCTATGACAGCTATAAGCTTTAGTGATCCGACCCGGCCGGTTCCGACAAATGTGCAGCGCAAGATAGTTTTACAACTGACGGAGGAGATAGCATAGAAACAGACGGACAGACGGACGAACATGGCTAAATCAACTCAGCTCGTCGTGCTTCCTTCAATGTGTTATACGCATCCGGACAGTTTTATAATACCTCTGCAGGGATTATAAAATAAATTTAAGCTGTACGTTTTTTAGAAGGAATTCTTTGCCCTAACGTGCCACCTTCTCCCCTCCCAACCCACTCTTCCACACTACACTCCCTTATTCAATTAGTTCCAATTTTTTTTATTTTTTTTATACCCGGTACTCGTAGAGTAAAAAGGGTATACTAAAGTCGTGCAAATGTATGTAACTGGCAGACGCCATAAAGTATATATATTCTTAATCAGCATCAACAGCCGAGTCGATATAGCAATGTCCGTCTGTCAGTATGAACACCTACAGGGTGGGTCAAAAGAAGTCATCCGATGTTGTTTGGCTTTCATTTATTTTCTAAATTAAAAACGTATATTCTGTTTTTTGATTATATTTATTTGAACCTTTAGAATTTTATTGGTCATTTCGAGAAGATGATATCGGCCATATGGGCGCCGTTACAATTGATTGCCATACGGGCTCGTTTTATGGCATTTTTCATCACTTCGGCAAGAACTTCGGGCTTCAGATTCTCGCACTCGTGTCGAATGTTGTCCTTGAGGGCTTCCAAGGTCTCGGGCTTGGTTACGTAAACACGGGATTTCAAAAAACCCCACAAAAAAAAGTTTGGAACGGTTAAATCGGGCGAAAATGAGGTGGAAATGAACCTCATCGCTCATTATGATTTTGGTCGAAAAATCGATTATTCACGATTATTCCGCGTTCTTGGGGAGTATATCGATCCATGGCTTGTTCACTTGTATTCTACATCTGTCTAGTCCACAAATAACAAAACAGATCTGACTTTGGCGGCTATTTGCAAAAATAAGAGCATCTTCCAATAGGGTGACTTCTTTTGACCCACCTTGTAGATCTCGGAGACTAGAAGAGCTAGAGCCACCAAATTTTGCATGTAAACTCCTATTGTCCCTACGCAGATCAAGTTTATTTCAAATTTTGGCCACGCCCCCTTCCGCACCCACAAAAAAAGTTGAATAATTCAAGCTCATATTTTGCAGTGTAGTGCATGTGCCTTATATCTACAATCTCTGAAAGTTTCATAAAGATCGGAAAATAAATGTTATAAAAATTTATTTTAAAAAATGTTGCAAACTTTTTGGCGCCACATACTCTGTTGAAATCTTCTTCTGTTAACTAACATAAGGGAAGGCTATACAACATTAATGTCCCTGAGTAACAGGTGTAACGAAGTCGGGCAGGACCGACTTTAACTAACGCTCTCGTTTTTTTTTTTTGGCTTGGGCTCTTAACGCGACATGTAGCTTTTCTACATGCAACATCTACCTGTTAAACGCGTTGAAAAACAACATTTCATGTAGTCTTAGCAGATTTAGTTTTCCCTGTGTATTTAAAGCTCGGTTCGAACTAGCTTGGACGAGTTCAAATGGTCATATCGATTTGCACTCACTTGAAACTTTAAACATACTTTCATAGTGCAAAGTCCCCGGGGTTTTCTGCTGTAAGCCATATTCAAAAAAATTACAATATGTTTTTTATACTAACAGAGGTACACGGAGTATATTAAGTTTGTGCAAAAGTATGTTACAGCCAGATGGAATCATCTCCGACCCTACAAAATATATGTATTCTTGATCAGCATCAAGAGCCGGGTGCCAGCAGATCTCAAAGATGGTAAGAGAAAGAGGTTCGGCATGTATGGGAAAAAACTTCTTATACTTCCAGGCAGATTAAGTTTATTTTCCATTTTGAAAAAATTTGCAAAAAAATCATTATATCTTTCATAGTTTTAAAGATGGATGGTTTGAACCTTCTAGACATATGTGGTTATCAAGATTAGAAAGCAATGGTAAGGATCGGTTGAACGATAGTTAAGTTATGACTAATACGAAGTTCGAAGTAGCAGCGCTGTTTAAGGATTTTGATAATTTGGAAGATTTTACAAGGCAAGACTTTTTCCAGTATATTGAAGGTTTGGTGGTCATTCTAAAGGATTTTTGTATGCTGAACATGAATCTGTTTTCGAAAATGCTCCATCATTGGTCAATAGTAATTTGAGTTTAAAGTGGTTTAAAATGCCTTTTTTGAACCTTTTTAGGCACGTTTTGTGTGGATGCTACACTTTTGGTTTAACTTTTTTTGATATTATCCTAAAGTCTTACTTTCTGCGATTTTATTATGCGAAGATTTACAATTTTTTGATGCATGTTCAAATCTCTTAAAACGACGCCCATGGCATACCTATAAGTGCTAAAAAATATGGACATTTAAAGTGCATGTATTCAGAATGGTATATCTTCGCTTAAAAAAATCTAAGAAATATTTGGGATAACTTATTTTAGAGCTAATAAATAGTATTTTACATTATAAGCAGCTTTAAGCTCAAATTACCAAAAATGTAGACGAAATGGACCATTTTTGAAAACAGATTTGTTTTCAGCACACAAAAATCATCCAGATTCACCATCAATTCTTCAATATACTTGCCCTTGTTGCCTCCTAGTGTTATTAATTAAACGTGAACCGATCAAAAAACAAAAAAAACAAGTTTAGTTCACCGAGCGTGAACCAGTAAATAGAAACCGCAGTTGAATTTAATACAAAAATTATTTTGTTACTTCGAACAGGTGATTCAAAGCGTCTTTGAACCACCGAATTTCCCACAAATACATTTCCAAAATCAACTGAATAGCTGTTACCTTTGTGTGCACAAAAGTCAACGAATGCCAAGCTAAACCCAATCCAACACCAATGTACCCTGCCCTAAAATTAATTAAATTAACAAAAGCAGGCACCGCACCGCTCACAATAGGGAATGCCTCAGTTGAGCTTTATCAGGCTGTCAAATGATTGGGAAAAAGCAACAGGAACGTGCACACGTAAACCAAACAAAATTAACCACAATTCAAACCAACAACATCAACACAAAAAAAAAACATAACTCAATAAAAGTTCAATGCCAAAGAATATTTTGTGTAAACATTTCGGGGAACGGCGAGAAAACGCAGATAAATTGAAATTGAAAACAAAATGTGAGCGAATTCTGAAAAGGAATGATGCTGGATGATGCTTCAAAAAAATGCTGTCTACATTTAGGGGCAGCCAGAAGGGGGGCCAATGAGGCGTATACGTAATCAATCATGAACGAATTCAATTTGGACCAAATGCAAATGCCTCGGCATGACAGAGGTTGCAAATGCGTAGTTTTGCCCATACGGACACATTCGGGTCTGGATCTGACCTTGATGTTGTCTATTTGGCCAGATGCTTTTGATGCTGCTGCTGCTGCGCACAAAACAATACTCATTAAAATTGACAAATCATGCGAAAAATGTGTAAATAGCAATTACTAAAAACATTCGAGGCGAGGCAGATACATGGCTCTGCAACTTATAATGATGATGATTTGTGTTGCCAGCCTTCGTTTTTGTTTTTGGTCTACTGAGATAAGCCATGTTTCGTGATTGCTAAGGTGAGAGGGACTAATGTGTAGGAAGGGGGTAGCCATTTGTAAGTTGTTTTGAATATATTTTCAGGGACATATGCGTACATTACTGAATCTAAGCCAGCTCAGTAGGGTGGGTATTAGGGGTAAAGAGGCGATCAATGTTCGGGATTTATTACTTTTATGCTATTTAAAGCAGCTTTACTTAATACGGTTAGCTAAGGTAAACATGTAACTGTTTTGGCTCATGGCTCTTCACAGTGATGACTCCCCGGCAATGAATGTGTGAGACTGGATTTACACGGTGGAGCAAAGTTCATGTAGTTTTGATAGAGCTCTTGCTGATAGAAAAGAGGTGTATTACAACAAAAGCTTTTTGAAAAACTTCATGAAGTTTGATCCACCATGTAAAGCCCGTCCAAATTAGTTTGCTTGAAAGCTCTGCACAAGACCAAGCGAAGTAAAGACACTCACCACTTCGTTTTTTCCAACTCACATTAAGCTGAGAAAGAAGGACGCTTCTCCAATCCCATAAAGCGGGGGTGCCCATGGCCAATGCGCAAAGTTCTTATCTGTAGTAAATTCGCACGGGTATACGTACTCCCTTACAGAGCGCTTAGCACAAAACCAATGCAAATCACATTAGCAATTTTGTAACTTTTTACTCCTCCCTATTTCACCCATGCTTTTGACAAAAACGGATCAACAACAAGTTTACCTGTGGTTGTCCATTTTGTTGTTGCCGACGAATGATTTCATTTGTACTCTGAGAAAAAATTAATCTAGTACCAAGATTAAAATCTCCAAACCAAGACGAAACGGTAACAACAGGGTACAAAGCAGGGAAATTCTCAGCCCAAGATTATAACTTATAACTTAAATCTTAATTTAACAACCTAAGACAAAGACGGTTTTTTTCTCGACTGATTTCAAGAACGCACGAAAATAATATTTTTTATGTGGAACTTCACATGAATAGAAACACTTTTTAGTTGCTTTGAAATCTGAATGCTTATGAAAAGCGGTCTTATTTGTCATTTTGATGTCATCTATTAATTGTAAATGCGTCTTGGGTATGATTTTCCACTCAAAATATGAAGTCAGTTCATATACTCACTCATGTTGTACTAGTATTTCAGTGACTGGTCTCAGTTTCGAGCGGGTGTCAAATTTACTTGTTCCTGCTTTGAGCGACACCGCACGATGCTTTCGTCTTTGAGTGGGCGGTCGCACGCAGACTTTGCAGGTTACATACCAATTTTACTCAGACAGCACAGAGAAATACGCAAATAACCCAGTGTTTTGAGCACACATTCTACCAATACTTAAGTATTACTTGAGTCTTGCTCTACGCATTTGTTGGTTTCGAAAGCACGCGTCACGTTTTCCTACTCAGGGTAGGGAAAGGCATATCCGACTTATATAAGTATGTATATGAATAAATTTATTAAAGATCCATACAAAAAATATTGCTTGTGGTATAAGAATAATAAACATGTGTAAGTCTTTTCCACGAACGATGGGCCCAGGCCCTTATTTTAAAATTCTAAAATAATTTCATAAAAAACATAGGTTAAATGCTCGCTCAAATTTCAAAGGTATGCCAACTTCTTCATACCTTTTTCCAGTGAGCGTAGGCAAAATTGCAAAAACAATACACACAGAATTCGGTTCTGCTGACGTCGACGTCAAAGCAAGGATGAATTTGACGAGAAGTGAAGGAAACGAACAGAAGCCACAACATATCAGAAAGCAGACACACAAGGTTACCAGTAAAAACGAGAGCGTAAGCCAAAGTCGTTCCTGTCCGACTTCGATATACCCGTTACTCAGGGCAATTAGTGTTTAATAGCCTATCCCTATGTTAATTAACAGAGCATTAACATTAATGTGACCATTTCAACATTATGTGAGCAAAAAGTGCACATAGCCCAAAAAGTAAGCATCGTTTTTATGACCTTTATAACTCTCACATTTATGAAACTTTCTGAGATTGTAGATATTGGGCACATACACTACACAGCAAAACATGAACTAGATCGCCAATTTATTGTCTACTCGCATTCTTCGAACTGGGCATATCGGAAGGAAAGCTGAAAAGAAATTTTGCGGTAACACGGATTTCCTGGCTATAGTAGACAGCCACTTCGATGTTTTCTCCTCGTGGCCGTCAAAGTGTGCAGTTGTGCAAATCAAAAAGTTCATGCAAATAGTTCAAGTGCGTTACCTAACCTATCCACCCCGCCAATACATACGTATGTGTGTATGTGTTAGTTGAGTTGAACAAAAATTGTGAAAATATTCAGACTTTAACATGGACAGGCTGTCATGGCAGTAGTGATTGTGGCTGACTAGAGGTCGGGACAACTCTAAACTAAACGAGATCAATTTTATTTACCCTGCACTTTAAAGTGAATTAACTCCCTTTTTTTTAGGCCATCTCAATTCGAGTCTTTACTTTTATCCAGGGCTAAATAAACACTGATTCAGGTAATTAGTCGTATTGTCGCTTTGTTGTCGTTATATCTCCAAGACTAGCTTTTTTTTGTTGGTAATACTCGCAATTTATCTTGTTGCGTCGCTTCAGTGCACCCAAAAATAAAGTTACTAGCCCATGATGTCACGAATTGTTGTTTCATTTTTAAAGTTCGCCTTACTCAAATGACATTTCCCCTCTCGTCACACCTCTCCACTGCTAATTATTAAAAATCTATCGCTTTAAAAAAAGTAATCTCACAGCTAATTAGACCCCCGACCATCAAGTGCCAATAGCCATTACATGTTGCAGTCAAGCGTTTAAATGGCCCAAATATTTCAAAGCTAATGTGCCGTTATATAATTGACTGTAATTTGAAGCAAATTTGACCCCTCTTTTTTTTTTTGGTTGTGGTTGGTAATCAAGCCCCAAGATTTGCATACATTTGGGGTAAGCGCAAAAGCCGCATAATAGGGCAATCAATCATGAGGTTTGACTTTTATTTTATTGAGAATAAAAGTAATTAAAACCCAAAGAAAAGCAAACATCTGTTCGAGATACCCGAAAAAGTAAAGCAAATATGTAAAGTGGACAAGAAGGAATTTTTTGAAAATCAAATTGCCATGAGTGGCAAGAACGATGGCAGCACAAAGGCCATACAATACAGTGAAAAGCTTTTAGGCTAAATAGCCAATATTCCAAGGGAGTTGGGGAAGCCAAAAGAAGATGCTCAGTTTTTTTCCTTTGGTAGGTAAGCAAATAGCAAATGACTGTCAATAATTTAAAAAAAAAAAGTTATAAAATGAACGTGAGCAAAATGTAAAAGGGTATAATAAAGTTTAAAATATGAATCAGACTGGTAGAAATATAATGTAAGAATGATGCGTCAAAAGTTGAATAAAAAATTTAGGGCAGATAAGACGACCTAAAAGTACACAAGAGTCTACATCACCGATAACACAGGATTTCAAATTTGGGTCAGGTATTGCACCAGAGGAGCTGGCAAACGTTCCTTACGTATTTTCGGGAAATAGTTGCATAAACGTGTGTTGTGTAGCATGCAACGTTTTAAATAGATAGAGCAGATGTTAGTTAACTTTTGGCAGAGCACGCGCTGGCTTCGGCTTTTTTCTCTGATCGGCTGAGGCGGGATTCAGGAGAGAGTACCACAGTTAGGAGCTCGTATGCTTATGTCATAATTTCATAGATATTCGCGTGCTATATAAGGAACAAGAAGAGGTTAAAAGGGAGCAGGGTAAAGGTACAGTATTGGGACAGGACAGAATTGAAAAGGCTTGATGAATCCAAAGGCTTTGTTGGTTATGTCTTCACAAGGCTGTGAGAACGCCCACCCTACCATGATCCTTTAGGGCCGAGGGGAAATAATAAACAAAAAGGATCCCTCCAACAAAGCTTCTCGCTTATTATCCTACCTCATTACGATGCTGCATGGTTTCCCCCAAACAAGATACTTTAGAACTAGTTCATTTCAAAATTAATTATATTATAAAACTTCATTATTCGACGGGAAGATCAAGATAAATTTAAACATTATGTTTGGGATCAGCCTAATTTAATTCTAGAAGAATCGATAAAGGTATTTAAAGATGAGAAATATTGTGTAACACTTATGCTACAAATCCAGCGATATGGAAACGCGACTTCATTATTTGGTTCGTAAGCATAAGGCTGATTATGTAGAGGTATACTTAAATTCGAAAAAACTTAGGCAATACGCATACAAAATATAAATTGAAATTTAAATTTAGTAGATCCTCAGATGGACTTTGATTCTCAAAGGCAAATATTGATGTATAAATTGAATATGGTTGGTAATTTAACTCGAGATAATCATATTATATCAAACTGGTCGGATTTCAATTTGATCCGTTTTATATTCTTTGGGTTTAATTAGGGCGATTTCTTTCAGCAGGCCAAAAGATAATTATTGTAAAGCACTTACGGCAAGGCTGTTCTCCCACACAGAAAGATCTTTCGTTGTGTATGCCGCAACTGGAAAAATGTTGATTAGGGGATGCTTAAAGAACATGATGAATGCCGAATAACCAAAAGACACTGTAAATTAATATTAATTGGCAAATATTCATTTGAAACTATTCGCTTTTGACCAGCTTACATTAGAATTTTGCTTTATTTCACTTTTCTTCATAAAACAGATTAAGTCTGTGCCAATAAAGAGTATTCATATCTGGTCATGAAATTTGATTGAAGACACCAAATGAAAAGTCAATGGCTGCTGCAGGTTATGTACGCCATGTGGTCGTCACCTCAGTGTGTCCGATGGCGTATAGGCAAAGACCACTGTAGAGCGACGAATTATCTACTACCTCAATAGATCCACTATTTCACAGGCATCAATTGGTAGTCAAAGAGGTCATCTAAAAGCGAAGCTCCCTAGAGCGGTTGCGGGACATTGTTGGCCCACGCCGGTTTGGCCCTATTGGTCCTAAAATGGAAAGTCAATTCCCACGAGTTATGGCCATAGACACCACCATGTCAACGCGCTAGGAATAATGTTGGGTCATGGGCCAAAGCCAGGAGTCTGGTATAGCCACCAGCAAATATGAGAAAATTTCTCAAATCACAGGTTTACTCTGTCCGTGATTCTGGGAGCACCATTGGACGAGTTTCTACCGCTCACTTCACTTTTATAACGCGATGGGCGACACACTTGGCGACATCAGTGACTCAGGGATGAGTTACTAATGGGATACATACATATTCATAAGCCAGTGTCGGATATAAACATACACAATATTTACCCCAGATGGGATGACGCCACTGACGATATGTACGTTTTCTCCAACCGAAGGCCAGAAACTATCCAAGGTACGGAGTAGCCCACTGAGGAGGCTCTGTGTTTGGCCAATTGCTATATATGAAAAACACCTTCAATCAGCAGGTTTATTTTAGCAAAATTGGTTAAAAGGGTTGATTGTACACTAAACTGCGTTTAAACAAAACTTTGATGACCTTGGGTCGGCTGATCTTTAAATTAAACTAACTAAAGGGTGATTTTTTAGCTAATATCTTTTTGGCAACATTGGTTTAAACAGCTCACGCACGTTTCGTGTTGTGTTTCACTGTCAAACATCTTCAGTTTGGTCTAACATTTAACCATGAATCGTCTTACAAACGAACAACGCTTGCAAATTATTGAATTTTATTATCAAAGTGCGTGCTCTGTTAAGAAAGTTCAACGAGCGCTTCTTTCATTTTATGGTCAGATTAATCGACCCACTGAAGCGGCTATTCGGGCTATTGTGACTTAATTTCGCACCAAATTTACATTGTTAGACATTAAACCACCAACACGCTTACGTAGAGTGCGAACTGAAGAAAATATCGCAGCTGTATCGGCCAGTGTTAATGATGACCCTCAATTATCGATGCGTCGCCGTTCGCAGCAATTGGGCCTCTGTTATTCAACAACATAGAAAATTTTGCGGAAGGATTTAGGTGTAAAGCCTTTCAAAATACTGCTGGTTCAAGAATTGAAGCCGAACGACCTTCCGCAAAGTAGAATTTTTGGTGAATGGGCTCTTGGAAAGTTGGCCGAAGATCCACTTTTTTACCGAAAAATTGTGTTCAGCGACGAAGTTCATTTTTTGCTCAATGAGTGCGTTAATAAGCAGAATTGTCGATTTTAGAGTGAATATCAGCCTGAAGCATTGCAAGAGCTACCAATGCATCCAGAAAAAGTCACAGTGGGGTGCGGTTTATGGGCTGGTGGCATCATTGGACCGTACTTCTTCAAAGATGATGCGAATCGTAACGTAACTGTTAATGGTGAGCGCTACCGTGAGATGATATGCAACATTGTTTTGCCCAAAATACAAGAGCTTGACTTGCATGACATGTGGCTTCAACAAGCAACAAGACGGTGCCACATGCCACACAGCACGTGCAACAATGGACTTATTGAGAGGCGAGTTCGGTGAACATTTTATTTCACGTTCGGGCCGCCTAGATCGTGCGATTTAACGCATTTAGACTATTTTTTGTGGGGCTATGTTAAAGCTCATATCTATACAGACAAGCCCGCTTCAATTGACGCATTGGAAGACAACATTGAAGATTTATTCGTGAGATACCGGCCGAAATGTTGGAAAGAGTATGCCAAAATCAGACTAAGCGGATGGACCATTTGAGGCGCAGTCACGGTCAACATTTGCATGAAATAATCTTCAAACATTAAATTATATGGACCGTACTATCAATCCAAAAAAAGATTTCATGCATTTTTCTGAATTTTATGTGATTTTTTTGGAAAACTTTCCGATAGCTCTTAAAAAATCACCCTTTACAAGTTCAGATATGTATGACCTTTAGGCTTTGAGGTGTTTATTTTATTTATATCGACATAGAACCCTATGAGCTGTTTGAGTTGAGCATAATTGATCTGTTTGCTTTGTTGAGCTGTGCTGAGCAGAACTAGAACAGATCATATAGCTCATGTCATGTCATTTTATGAAATTTTTGATTTAATACGAAACTTTTCTAGCCCTCGGACTGATTTAAATAGTCATAAGTCTGTCGGTCTGATCATAAATGATACTTATGTCGGTAGAAAATGTAACCCAAGCCACGATGCTTCTTGAAGAGTCGTTTTTGACCCGTTCTTCTGATCAGCTTCAACTCATTTTCGAATCATTTTGCGAGTCTTTTTCGAGTCATATTTCAATATACCACATTTCGACCATATTGATGAGTCGTTTTCGAGTCTTCTTCTAATCCTTAGGTAGTAATCTCATTTTAATCATCATATGTAAAGCGCAACCTGCCGATATTAACATCGTATTCCATTAGTCATCACGCTTTGAGACGGCAGTATGAAGCTATGGATTTGGGGGTGGTGTTTGACTCCAAATTTCAGTTTTCTGAGCATCTAAACTATATCCTCCCTAAAGCTTATTCAATGCTGGGCTTTGTAAACCGCAATTACAAGCAATTTAACGATCCCTATACAAGGCTAAGTTTGTATTCTGCCTTAGTGCGTTCTAGGCTTGAATATGCGTCGTTTATCTGGAATCCTTCTGCTGCCGTTCACATAAACAGGCTTGAGCGTCTGCAGAAACGATTCCTTAAATTTGCACTCGCCCATTTACATTTTTCGGAGCCTTTTCCACCATATCTGAGTAGATGTCGGCTATTGCATATTTCCGCCCTTGAGGATAGAAGGACAATTGCGTCTTTAATTTTCTTAAATGACATTGTGGTCGGCAATATTAATTGTCCTATGATACTGGACAAGATTCCTTTCAATGTTACGCCCAGATCTTTGCGTGACTTGGTCCCCTTTAAAGTAGCAACTCATAGGGACAATTATGCCATCAATGAGCCGATATGTAGAGCCCTATTGATGTACAATTGTCTCCCAGTTGGCATGCGGTTTGACTTTAGCATCGACAATATTATTGTTAAGCGACTTCTTAGGGACCTATTTTTGTAGTTAAATTGTTACTGTTAGTTTTAAGTTTTATTGTAGTAGCCAGTTAAGGTTATCCGTTGGCGAAATACTAAATAAATAAATAAATAAAAAGGCTCGAAAAAGACTCATTAAGGTGATTTTGTTAAAACGATATCCCAAATGTTGGGTGGGTTAAGGAATGCAAGTCTAATGATAGGTTCTTTAGTCTAAAGATAAGCTCTTTACGTCTTACAACTCTGATTCACAAAAATATCTATTCTCAAGAGCGAACTTGAGCAGCGATCTGTGCTAGTTGGAGTTGATTGACTTTATTACCTAATAAAATTGCTAGTCATGTACATGATTTTTGAGCTAAAGGTTTCCTCTCCCTATTTTCTAGTGAAATTTTATTGCGCTAATATACAAAACTTACTCTTAAGGCTTCTCTTTGTCCAGCCAATCATGGTTACCGTTTTTGCACCTATCTGACAATTAATTTAGGCCAATACTTGACTCCACTCGGCTAAGCGATTTCAGTTTACAGCTCGTCGTTGTGGCAGTTGGCATTTGCTGCGTTGCTCGACGAAACGACAGGCCATTAAATCAATGCCACATGTTAAATATCGTGGGAAAAATACAAATACAAGCTGCCGAAAGAGGCCAGTTGGAGAGTGCGGTGAGAAGGATGGAGCGTGGAGAGTCGAGACAAATTTGCACAGCGGATAACATAATGAACATTGTTGTTGCTGTTGCTTCTGGGTCATAAAAGACGAAAATACTTCAGGCTCACAAAAGGCAATGGCAGTGACGAAAAGTCAACGCCGCTTGCTTCCCTGCCGTAAAGTATGCAATATTTATTTTGTATAAAACGCGTGCCACGCATTACAACAACGCTAAGGGAAGCCATTAAAAGGCCGAAAGGCAAATGAGACGCGAAAAGTGCGGAAAGAAAGCAAGGTTTCCTTATTTTGTTGTTTTTTTGTTTAAGGCACAGAACAATTTGCCATTGTTTCGAGATGGGGTTGGGCAGTCGACCTGGTCGACGCAAACATTAATTGAAATATTTATGCCGGGCTGCTACATCATTCACAAATGCCCATCAACAACATTGCCAACATTGTCCACAGGAGTCGTGGAGTCAGGATGTGTGTTCATGACCAGGTTTATATTTAGCACACGAGTTGATCTTGAGGCAAAAGGAGTCAAGTTTAACATTGCGATGGAACAAACAAAACAAAATATTTGTTAATCAAATATTCGTCCAACTGGAAAACTACCAATCTCCAAATTATTTACGAGCAAAATACAAAATGTGAAAACAATTTTCAGATTTTATATTTTCCATATTTAAGGCCATTTTTAATGAACTCGCCCTCCGAAATGCCAATGTCAATTACGCTTCACCTGATATGTTGCAAATGTTGTGAAATTTGACTTTTGTAATTACCCCAAAGTGACATTCATCTCGTTCATCAAATTTATATTTTACCCAAATGATGTGCATTTGCGCTCCTAAAATATTGTTGATACTAGTTTGGAGCTGCGGGGTCTTTTCACGAGAGTCACAACAACGATTTTATGTTCATTAAAATTAGCAAACAGTTTTATAGGGCGTAATGTGTTTTGACATGTTGAAAAGTCGATGGCAAGCAGTCGACCATGTAAATAGCTGATTTAATACAAATATTTTTGTTTTCGTTTCAAGTGACAGGGCAAATGCTGAAGGTCAACATTAGCGGGTGATAAATAAGAAAGCGCCACTTTTCCAGAAATCCAGAGCTCTAAAGCGAGTAAAGTGTCGCTGTTTTGCTAAAATTAATTATTTAGAATGACAAATTTTGATGAGAAGTAGTTAAAAGAAGAAGAAAGAAGCCTCTGGATCCTGAAAAGAAATACTCACGGTTTGTAGGCTACAGTTTTCTTTAATGCTCGCCAATGCATTTATTTATCTCACAGAAGCTTAGAAGGTCTTCTTTTCTTTTCTTTTACAAGGGATTCAACCAATTAAATTACAAGATGACCATGAAAAGCTCTAAAAAAATTGTTCACTCAGGGAAAATGCTCTGATATTTATCTATTTACACTTTGATTTTAATATTTTCACCATTGATTTAACCTTAAATATGAGGTTTAAGGTTTTGGTTCGCCCATAAATATTCATCATTTTCCTTACCTTTACCTTTAAAGGGAATAATAATGGGTTGAATAACAGGTTTTGCCCTGCCGGACTAAAACTGATTAGGTGGTTCATCCGTAAGCTCCAATTTTGTCATATATCTTCCAGCAATTCGGACGCTATCTCACAAATGGCAGCTGTAATTTCGACGTCACGTGGCCGGGTGGCTCAGCGGATAGTGTGCGCGACTGCTGTGCAGGAGGTCGTGGGTTCGGTCCCGCCTCGGAACATCTAATGAAAAGTTTTTTCTTTGAATAAACTTTACACCCGGTCACGCCTCTCTGCTGTTCGCGCCAGCTTTGTAGTAATTAGCCATGAAAAGCTTCTCAAGCTTCCATTCGGATTCGGCGTTAAACTGTAGGTCCGTTTCTCTTGTGCGAAAATTAGAAGCGCACAAGCCAAGAGATTGAGAGAGGCTCGTCTTTGGCCCTTTGGGGCTGTGTCAACGTGACAAGCCTTGGGGCTGTGTCAACTAGAAGGAAGTTTTCATTAAAAACAAAAAAGTTTTCCTCACACGACCGATCGTTCCTATGGCAGCTATTTGCTATAGTCATCCGATTTCGACCAAACTTAGTGAAATCATGGGAAAGGATAGTTAACTAAGAAATACGTACTTTGGAGTCGTTTCCATTAAAAACAAAAAAGTTTTTCTCACTAAGACTTGTTTTTTGACCGATCGTTCCTATGACTGCTATATGCTATAGTCAAACGATCCGGCCGGTTCCGACAAATGAGCAGCCTATTTGTACCACAAGACTTCGTGCAAAGTTTGGTGAGGATAGCTTTAAAACTGACGGAGGAGATAGCATAGAAACAGACAGACGGACAGACGGACAAGGCTAAATGAACTCCGATATCGAGCAAACTTAGTGCAATCATGGAAAAGCCAAACAAGCTGTTAATTACGAAATTTGGGGGCGATCCCAATTAAAACAAAAAAGTTTTTCTCACTAGAACTTCTTTTTGGACCGATCATTCATACTGCAGCCATATGCTATAGTCATCCGATTTTGACAAAACTTTGTAGAATTGTGTAACCATATATCAAATAAATAGATGCCTACGAAAGGGACGTTTCCATTAAAAAACAAAAAAGTTTTTCTCACACAAAAAAACCCCTAGTTTTTCGACCGATTGTTCCTATGGCAGCTATATGCAATAGTCATCCGCTATTGACCAAACTTTGTAGAATTGTGTTGGAGCAAATAAAACAAATACATGCCAATTTTGAGGACATTTCTATGGAAAACAAAAAAGTTTTTCTAATGAAGATTACTTTTCAGACTATACTTTTCTATGACAGCTATACTATATAGATGTCCGATTTCGACAAAATTTGGTGAAATCATGGAGAAACATAGTAAACTAAGAAATACGAAGTTTGGAGGCGTTTAAATTAAAAACCAAACATTTTTGCTCATTAAAACTAGTTTCTTGACCGATCGTTTCTATGGCAGCTATATGCTATAGTCATCCGATCCAGCCAGTTCCGACAAATGTGCAGCGTATTTATACCAAAAGACTTCTTGCAAAGTTTGGTGAGGATAGCTTTAAAACTGACGGAGGAGGTAGCAAAGCAACAGACGGACAGACGGACGGACAGACGAACAGGGCTAAATCAACTCAGCTCGTCATGCTGATCAAGAATATATATACTTTATGTGATCGGAGATGCTTCCTTCCTTATAATACCCTCTGCAAGGGTATAAAAAGTAACACATTTTTCATATACGGTATTAAAATGATATTAAAAGATTGACAATTAATATATCAAATTGATAAGAGCTAGCATCAAATAAATACTAAAAAATAGGGGAAAGTTAACTTCGGCTCGGCCGAAGTTTTGTATACCCTTGCAGCTTCCATTGAAAACAAAAAAGTTTTTCTAAGACTACTTTTTGGACATTAGTTTTCTATGGGATCTTTACTATAAAGATGTCTGATTTGGATTAAACTTGGTGAAATCATGGAAAGCATAATACACTGTTAATTGCGAAATTTGGAAGCGATCCCATTCAAAACAAAAAGTTCTTCTCAGTAGAACTTCTTTTTCGACCGATCATTCATACTGCAGCTATATGCTATAGTCATCCGATTTTGATAAAACTTTGTAAAAATGTCTTAAAGTATATACAATAAGTGTATGCCAAAAAAAGGACGTTTTTATTAAAAAGAAAAAAGTTTTCCTCTTTCGAACAAGTTTTTCGACTGATCGTTCCTATGGGAGCTATGTGCTATAGTCATCCGCTTTCGACCAAACTTTGTGGAATTGTGTAAAAGTATATTAATTAAGTGTTTGCTAATGATAAGTACGTTTTCATTAACAACAAAAAAGTTTTTCTTACTAGAACTAGTTTTTCGACCGATTCTTCCTATGGAAGGGATACTTTGGAGGCGTTTCCATTAAAAACAAAAAGTGTTTCTCACTAAAACATGTTTTTCGACCGATCATTCCTATGGCAGCTATATGCTATAGTTATCCGACAAATGTGCAGCTTATTTGTACCACAAGACTTCGTGCAAAGTTTGGTAAGGATAGCTTTAATACTGACGGAGGAGATAGCATAGAAACAGACAGACGGACAGACGGACGGACGGACAAGGCTAAATCAACTTAGCTCGTCATGCTGATCAAGAAGAATACTTTATGTGGTCGGAGATGCTTCCTTCAATGCGTTATAAACATCCGGACAATTTTATAATACCCTCTGCAAGGGCATAAAAATGACATGCAATAGTACAAATTATTTAACTTTCTCCCCTTTCGTGATCGTTCCCATTTCAACAATAAGCTATAGTCCTCCGATATTAATAAATCTATCTAGAATTTTGAATTGACAAATTGTTAACGATTTTCTTTTGTAAAAACATTGTTTTTCCCTCAGATCGGAAACACAATTGTTTTTCATGTGACAACATATTTACCAGTTTAGCCTTCTATTCCATTATTAAAGAAATATGTAATGCAATAAATATTTATTTAAATTAATTAACTGGTACTTCATTTATTACATACTCAATCGAAACTTTTCCTACATGTCAGGTTCATCAATCTGCTCAATTAACTTGCACACATTGGTTGGGTTCAATTAAAATTGCTTTAATGTCTTTTTGAACGATCTCACGCATTTTATTAACCACCGCACATTTTCCCACAATTTTGATTGCAATTTCGCTGCCATTTATCAATATCAGGGAGTGTGAGAGACATAATTCAATTTTTGTTATTCAATTGAATCAATTGAATCAGTTGCTGGGCAGTCGGTAATAAATAACAAATTCAAATCAGGCCAATTATGCAGTCGACAGATCCCAAAAAAGACGCACTGACTTTGACATTGCTAAACGATTGATGCACCCCACACACAGCTGGTAATTAAAGGTGCTGCTGCTGTTGCCGTGCCACATGCGACAGATGCCAACAATTTGGGGCAAGCGAGCAGTCGCCGTTGATCATTTCTGTGTGGCTTCTTGGTTCAATTTAATTGACCGGTCTTGATGACGTCGTGAGAGCCGCCGCACCACATGCAATAAACTGATCGCTGATCGCCCCCACATAAGAAAGTGCCGCGTAATTGATGCGTGCCATGTGGCGTGTGGCCAAGGTCAAAGCAGATGTCAATTGAGCGAGATTATGGCCTACCACCTACACACACGTGAGCAGGAGGCCTGCATGAAATTTATGCTTTCAAATAGCGCTAACTCGTCTCCTCGCGCCACCCCACGGAGGGTGGGAAGCTGGGCTGTGTAAATTCAAGGACAATCCGGCACATGCACACAGCCAGCGTCAGGGCGCTGAGACCTAAAATAGCGCGAACGCACCAAAGTATGCAACGGAAAATTGCTCCTGCCACACTCGACATGCACGAAACTAAAATGCAATTTTAATTTCATTGCATTTCTCTAATTTGTTTTGGTTTCTCTTTTTCACAACTTTTTGTTTTGTGTTTTTTTTTTTGTAGAGAGAATGTGGGAAAAACTGAGATTTGTGTGCCGCTGAAAACACATTTCATTTTCATTTGCCGTCCATTAAAATACATTAGGCGAAAAACTGGGCGAAGCGAATGACAAATGTTAAAACGTTTTGGAAAAAAATTGCTTGAAGGGATCGTAATTGTTATTAATTTTGGCATAAAAATCAAGAAATTCAAGTTTTTTATATAAATTTAGAATGTGGTACAACTCTTGATTGTTATTCAAAAAAACTTAGGGGAAAGGTATGCATGTTTCAATTTTTTAAGGGGGCCAAACGTGTGTAAAAGTGTGGTAAAAGGGATATCAATCGAATTTATATGCATTGAAGGCTCAGCTTGTGCTGTAACTATGGATATCATTTACAGAAATATCCCATACATATTTTAATTTTCTAATAAATCAAATCCCTTTGAGTAGCAAATTAAAGCAAATAATTGATTTAATATAAAAATTTAAATTCTGACAGAAACTTTTTCTAGCTAATTTAGGTATTAACTACATTGCGGCAAAACTTTTTGCTGATTTTCGTTTTTTAGTTAATTTATTTTCACATCTCAGCAATAATCTCTGGCACATTTTAAAGCAGTTTTGCAAATTATTCGAATTTTATCTAACGACCACAGCTCAGGGCAGCAATGAGCTGCCGGTACTTGCCGAAGTAGTTTGGCATTAATTTTTAATTTTTCTGTGTTTTTTTTTGGTGGAAAAGTGCAAAGCAAAACAGCAAACAAAACTTGCGCGTTGGGTAATTATGCGCTTATCTTTGTAGCCATTTCATCCTGGCAGCTACCCCCACTTGTCCATCCCTTCTTGTGGTGGTCCTTGGGCCAGTATAATTTCATTTAGCATGCAAATCGCGCACTTCTCGCCAGCTGCTGATTGCTGTTGTGTCTTTTAAAAGCTTTCACGGTCTTCGATTGCTGCGCCGAGAGGCAAATAAAATAAATAAAATAAGAAAAATCCGAAACTGACATACTCTAAAGTTGATTAATTTCAGATCATTATTTATTATCAAACTTAGTGTGCCCGATCTTGTGTTGTTAATCGATATGAACTTAATGTATGTCTCCTTCATTGGAGACTAAGTGTAGAAAAATAGATTAATTTTTTCCTGTTAGTTGTTGGGTTTACTTTGTTAAATAATGTATCATTGATAAATAAACATAGCTATGCTGATTCTGATTTAATAAAGTTACTTGCACCTGAGTAAAATGAACCTATTCGGCAGGCTATACTTTGATTTCAATAATGGGCTATGTCAGGCGCCTTTCTTTGGGTGTCAAAAGAAGCAGCGAAAGTAAACTCAAAAGTGTTATGGGCCTTATCATGATACAATCCCTGTAGTACAACTGGTGTCAAGGCACCACCAGGCCTAACGACCTAATGCATCACTGGTGTCAATCGCGTCGTTAACGACAGGTAATACATCACAGCGCTAGTCTAGTACGTGAACTATAGAGTGCACCCATCGCAACAAACAACTGGTAATGCAGGGTCGTACCGATCGGTACGTTTTCCGGATACTCCCATACAAAATTCGGTAGGCAAATACATGGCTGGTGGTTGGTCTGGTGGCGAGTGCTCACTACGAAGAGTTAGAGAATTCGTTAATGCCGCACCGGTGCAGCTGAACTACTGGGATAAAACAGGTAAAATGTGGACTGACAGCATTTGCTAAGTGAGCCAGAGAGAGTATGTAAGAGAGAGTGTGTTTATGAGAGACCCCAGTCGGATTTGTTGAAACGTGGTTCCCAAAAAAATGCCATCTGGAACACATCTTATTACTAGGAAGAATGCATTACCAACTTTTGCAGTATGATAGAAGGCATATAATTTGATTGAAAACTGATGCACGTTCCTTTTGGCAGTAGATTAGAAGCGAAGAAGTCTGTACAACATGCAAACGTCCCTTCTAATGGCAAGCATGCAGCACCCGTGCTATTGGAAACCAAAATGCGATATGAGGGATTGACGACCTTTCGCTTTTTCCAGACATGTTCTTTTTGCCGTATGCTGGAAGGCATAAAATCAGCAAAGGATGCAAACGTCCCTTCTAAAGGCATGCGTGCAGCATGGAGCAGAGAGAGCCGAGCGTTTTTACGAAGTTAAACCAACAACAACAACCCATGCAAACGTCGCTTCTAATAGAACAATTCCTGCTGCGTTTCGACCCTATACACAAGCGAAATGAAGATTGCAGGCTTTTGCAACTACTTCCTAGTGGAAAAAGATGTGCTTCTGGCATGCAGTCAAGTCCGACTCGGACACAGTACACAAATTTAGTGTGTGTGTGAAAAGAAAAACGATTTTCAAAATCAATATCAGCAACAACAAAGTGAGCTGTGCAAACAAAAACCCTCCCCTAAATTTGCCGCCTGCAATCGGAGAGAGGAGAGTGGGACAACCTTTCACATGAAATGACAGCAACAGACTGAAATAATGTGGACTAAATTGAGAGCACAATGACATATCCACCGTACCTGAATAATTGTATCATGGGCCTTATGTCCACATTGAATTCGCACATATTGCCCACATTTCATCGGACATTTCGCCCTGGTAAATTTGAGACCCTGCACGTTGCAAAATGAAATATGTGCCTCTTAAATATCAAAAAAGAGGAGAAACTTTATAAGTTCAAATTTTCTTCATGAGGAATGGGGAGACTATTAAGAGAATGTGCCAGCCGATTTCCCAAAATCGCCTGGCGGACGCACGACATTTCAGTCTCTGGATATCTGGCCGATTGTGATGTAACTCAAAACTAAAACAAGAAAAATTTGTTTTGCGCGTGATGCAACCCTGTTTGGTTGCATGGACAATTATCTTAGACCCAATTGGACCAGTTTTCTTTCCCACTAAGAAAATCAAATCTCTTGAAGTTCTGTGGCACCGACGGATTTTTTAAGATATTTGCAAACCCACCGACGCGTTGCGACGGCAAAATCTCTAGAGATTTCTGTGTCACCCCCGTTTATAACGAATATGCAAATTGAAGCAAACGATAGAAAATTATTATGAGGCCTGTTATTGTTTCCGAATTCGACAAGGAGTTGCGATTTCCAAAAAACGGTTGAAGAATTTGGTTGAAACGATCTGCCACCAAAAGAGTTAAAGGAAAACTAATGTATATTTAAAATTTAAAGCCAAATAACATTCTCGGTTTTTAAAAGCGCGCACATTTAAAAATTCCGACGCCGCATGATTTGAACGGAATTGAAAATCGGAACACCCCTGCATAATTTATTTATGGTTCCTGGATCAAAAACCATGAATTTGGCATATTGCCGTCCAACGATTAAAGTTCCCTTTATGCATATAAATTTTCAAGAGCATTATTCTGTTTAAGATGCTTTTTTAAAAGGGTTTTTTAGGCAACTTTTACAGCTTTGACCATTGATTTAACAAAAACTTGACGTGCTAGAGAAATTTTGAAAATGTGCTTGTATTTTTCATGAAAGCCTCTTACAAACAGTACACAGAGAAAAATATGATGCTAAAAATCGTAACCAAATGGTCATGATTTTGGTCAGTTTTTTTCGTTCATAAAAATTGAACGGTGGTCATGAAAACAGAAAAGATGTTCATGAAAAAAGTAAAACTTTTTAAAATTTTAATAATTAAAACCCTTTGAGAGACTTTAATTGGCGTGAAAGCAAAGAAAACTCGCGGAAAGGCCTGTATTCAGAACTGCGGAAAATTCTTGCAGGAATTTGCTATTTATTTTGAGTTTGTGGAACCCAAGTGAAATATTTTGGCCAAGTTTGAATTAAAATAAATTTAAACAAAATATCTTTAAACCAACTTCGTTCTTCCATTGTAGATTTAATTTAAGTACGACGTGTCTAGTGGTTTATTATTGACTGAGCGGTCGGGTGTGATGACATCACATCCGACATCAGCCACATTGGTCTTACAATTCGTTCAAAATTCTTCGGCTGAACAAGACACTGCAGTGTGCTCCAAAAGAAAAAAAGACTCAATGGTTGGTAGCCTATTAAATAAAGTCTGTTATATTTGAATACAAGATAAGAACAAGAGCTCAGCAGCCGGGTTAGTACCTTGGCAAAATGAATCTGCTGCTTCTTGTATTATATTTATCTAAACATTATCTGGCATCTATACGCTCATCACATCCAAAATAATTGTCAACAATATATTCCTGAGCTGTGCAATAGCTGTTGTAGGTTCCACGCCACGCCACGCCAACGCCGCTATCGATACGCCGCTATCAATACAAAGTGTAGATTTTGGTCAAGTTGCTGGATACTAAACAAACGAAATCGTAAACAGAAAATTCCTGGCACAATTTTTTTCATATGAATTTTGGCAGGAATTTTTTGATTTTGCGTTGCTGGATACTCGGTTTAAACAGAAAATTCCTGGCACATTTTTTTTCACATAAGCTTTGGCAGGAATTTTTTGATTTTACGTTGCTGGATACCCGGCTAAAGAAGAAAAGAAGGGCTAATAAAGTAATGTCCATTCAATTTGGTTGATTTTGACGAAAAATATCGAAGAGATTAGTGCTTTTCGTCTCGCCACCTGGTCGAATGGCAAGACATTTGCCTTGCAACAGCGAAGTCATGGGTTCGAATCCCATTCAAGGCATTAAATTTAAAATTTTTTTCTTGTTTTTTATTTTATTTTGATTTTTTATTTTTGGTGTTTTCAGCATTGTTTATATTTTTTCAATATTTTTTACAGTGCACTTTGGTCACAAATTCAATTTTGTTCGTCAAAATCAACCAAATTGAATGGACACTAATGGAATGGACGATTGCTGCTATTAAGATATGACAGTAATTTTTGAGATAACCATACCTTTATATTATATGATCGGCAAAAATTATCACTGGTTCGGTTCAGTGGTTCACATAGTTTTTGAACCACCGGTTCGGTTTATTATATTATTTTTGAAGTCAACTGAACAGCCGTTTCGGTTCGGTTCAGTGGTTCAGTCCTTATTTATTATAAATTTAATGAAAGCCAGTTTCTTTTTTTGCAAATAACCCCGATCTTCCCTAAAATCAGCGCGGAAAGGAATTAGCAACGCACTTTATCTGAAAAATCTTTCAAATCTGAACCCTTAAAGCCCATCCTTAAGTTCAACGACCAGATATTTTCATATTTAAATATAAAAAAAATGACAAAAACTTATTTCTGGAATCGCCCTTATTTCCGCCGAACATAAACCCTTAAGGATAACGTCCCGAATTTTGCTTAAATCTGTTCGAAAATCTATTTCTTTCGAGACTTTCGATGGTAAGACAGTCCAAAAGTTGTCAAAAACACATTTCTGTTCAAGGATCGTTATTAATTTTGCCGAGTCTCAAGCCCTAAGCCATTTTTTAAGTATAATGTTTTGGACTTTTGAAGCTGCAGAAGTTTGAAAAACTAAAAACCTTGGTGGTCTTTTCCCCGAAATTTTGCTTCAATATTCGAAATGTAATGATTTCTAAAGTGATATGTGACTTTTGGACCATTTCGATACTGAATTCCTAGAGCATTTAAAAGTTTGTATAGTTGGATGTGCTTGCTTCGTCCATAATGATATCACTTTAATAGCTGTACTCCTGGCTAAAGTTGGATTAAAGTGAAGAAGCTCGACAAATAAATCGATTAGCAACTTCCAAAGAAGGAATGTTAACTTATGACAGGCATAATCAGAGGTCGGTAGACAATTGCACGATGGTTGGGTGCTACATAAATCCGGCATCAATAAGGACTTATCGTATCAATTCGATTAAAAAGTCCCAAAATTTGTGCGTCTTGAGACTCGTCAGTGAACTGAATCGAACCGAACCGTTTTCATTTGTGGTTTTCGGTTCGGTTGAGCATTTTCGAAGGTTCAGTTTGATTTGGTTCGGTTCGTTTCAGAGCCGGTTTGCATCCCTGGAAATTGTACTCCGGAATGACGAGTAGTTTTATTTTAAGACCAGAGAAGGAATTGCAAATTTTAAGGAATATCTATACATCTTGTATGTTTGTTCCTTTTAGGCGCCTAAACCGCTGAACCGATCTTCAAAAAATTTTCACAGTATATTCATCTTGATCAGAAAAAAGTCATAGGCTATGTGTCTTGTCTGTGAACCGGTTGAAAAAGGGTTAAAAACGGTTCAAAAGAGGTTAGAGCCATATCTCAGAAGTTATCTAGGCTAAGAACTTGAAATTTGGTCTGTGGGTTGGTAATAAGGTGTTGGATATATTACTGGTTCAGAACCGGTTTTGAACCGGTTCAAATATGGAACCAGATCAAAAGTGGTTCAGTGCTTTTCTCAGAAGCTTTTCATGAATCGAACTAGAAATTTGGTTAATAGGTTGGTATTATGGAGTTGTATATTTTACTGGTTCAAACCTGGTTTCGAACAGAAGCTATTCACGCTAAGAAATTCAAATTTGGTCTATAACAGATAATTCAAAATACGGAAAAGGCTATACTAATTTGATCGGGCGGTAGCCGTAGAACCTCGACGGCTGGGCACTTTAGCTATCTATTTTCCATAACGCACTGGCGATATAGCAAAACTACTTATCGTTAGGAAATTCGATAGGTAAGCAACGAAAAATAAGCCAGTAAAAATTCATTCAGCTTACTGTCTAAAATACACAAAAAAGACCTAGAGAGAGTCAAGACAAACAAACAAACTAAACCAACAACAAAGAGTAAAGTGAAGAAACCTTTTGCTTCCCCACTAAAATCTCTTCAGATTTTCAAACGTTGTACCAACTATATAAGATGCTACACTCTAGGGAGTGTACTAGGGTAGCCACCATCGAGAAAGCACTGTAACAGCAAGAGTTTGCCTTAGGAGCATTCCTCGATATATTTGGTGCATTTAACAATGTCTCCACAGAGGCGATAAAACGAAGCCTAACAGTAATATCCCTACACAAGGCACTGGACTCGTGGATATACAACCTGCTGTGCTGCAAAAGAGTACAAGCCGAGGGGGGCAACACAACTATGACAAAAGAGGCACACGGTGGCACGCCTGAAGGCGGAGTACTGTCACACCATCTATGGAATATTGTGGTCAACGAACTATTACCAAAATTCCACAGGAAAGCACCCAAGATAACCGCATATGCCGACGACATAAGCATAATTATAGTGGGAAAATGTCCATCAACTCTCTGCTCAATCATGCCGGACAAGCCGCACTTAGTATCAATGCGGAGAAGACGGAACTCATCCTCTTTACCAATAGATACAAGGTACCGCGATGGACTCCGCCAAAGATAAATGAAATACCACTAACGCCAAAGAACAGCGTTAAATACCTTGGAGTAGTAATCGGCAGTAAACAATCGTGGAGGCCGAATGTAGAAGAAAGAGTGAAAAAGGCGACCAATGCACTCTATGCTTCACAGAAGATGCTGAGCAGCACTTGGAGCCTATCACAAAACCTGATGCATTGGCTCTTAATTTCAACAATACGGCCGATACTGCTACACGGTATACTGGTATGGTGGCAATCTACGGAGAAATCCATATACCTAAAGCTGATGGAGAGGACCCAGCAACAGGCATTGGTCTGTATTACGGGGGCGCTGAGGTCCACTCCAACCAAAGCATTAGAATACATTCTAGGTGTCAGCCCCTAGACATCCAAGCACGCCTTCTTGCACAAAAGACGGCTCAACGTCTATGAGCGGCAGGCACCATGGCGCTACAAAGCTATGGACACAGTATAGTTGGCAGAGAGATCAATAGTAGCACGGATTACATTATCCCGAAACCCAACTATACATACACACCAGCGCTATTGGGACCAGAAGATTGGCGTACAGGACTGGCCCAAGAAGCAACACATTTCTTTACAGACGGCTCGAAGATGGACCTAGGTATCGGAGCCGCCGTATTCTGTGAAGAGCCAGAAATGAAGCTCTCATACAAACTGCCAAGCCACTGCACCATATTCCAGGCGGAAGTCTTCGTAATAAGGAAGGCAGCAACATCTACGTAGATAGCCAAGCGGCAATCAAGGCAATGGAGGGACACTCCATCAATTCCAAGAATGTCCTGGCGTGCAGAGAAGCTATAGATTCCCTTTGCACCTCGAGGTGGGTGCATATCTATTGGATTCCCAGCCACCGGGGCATCGGTGGAAATGGCAGACAGTCTAAGGCTAAGGACGGAGTCGAACTCGGCCAAGAAGAAACACTGAACATACCTATCTCCATACATACGCTAAATAGCAAGATGGAAAAAAAAGCAGAGAAAGAAGCAGAGGTAAAGAGGGGAAACACAACCGGATGCAGAATCTCTAAAATTATGTGTAAGACAAGAGATAAAAAACTAACGCACTATCTGCTACAGCTACCAAGAAGACACTCTAGACTGCTCATATGCATACTTACGGGACACTGCCTAGCAGCCGCGCAAGCGATAATGCTAGGCATTACGACAGAGGGCACCTGCAGGAAATGCAAGGAATCTGGAGTTGCAGAAACTCTAGAACACCTCATTTGCAGCTGCCCAGCAATCGCAACGATAAGATTAAAACTTCTGCTCACCCCATTGCTCGCTTCTCAGGAAGAAGCGGCCAAGAGGCCCCCCAACCAATTACTGGCGTTCGCCAAAACTTCAAAGATCCTAAAGGATTTCGAAAGACAATGGTTAATCCTATTTTAGAGATACTAGAACTTTCTTTAGTAAAAATTACTTTCCATTTGATTAGCAGCTAGTAGCTTAGCCCAGTAATATTCTTATATAAAATGTTAATATTAGCATTGACTAATTCATAAGACAACTTGATCAGAACCCATTTCAAATGAGAGTCCTGTCACATTGTAAACAAAATATGCCCCAACTCAACTGAAGAGCAGAACAAAAACCTTTGCGTTAAACAAGAATCTCATTAAAAGTTTATTCTTTTTTGGCATTTCTTGTGCTTTCGTCTTTTGTTTCGTCTTGAATTTGACTCACAATTATTTGGCATAATCAGCCTGAAAGTCGCGTGCTAACCTGTCCAGGACATGAGAGCAAGGGTCGAAGAGTGCGCAAGAGGGAGAGAGAGTTTGGTTGGGAGAGGGGATCTTTGGTTCTTGTGGTTATTCAAGCGTGAGTTTAAAAAAAAAGAGAAAATTGTGTTTATGTACTTTAATTGCTTTGGGTTAGCAGCCGGCAAACGGAGAAACCACAAACTCGTGCTGCACGCAAAATTTCCAATACCCTAAAAATGTTCTTCTAAAATTATTTTTAAATACTTTATTTTAAAATCGTTTGCATCCTGTGCTGGGTGCACATGCCCCTGACATTTAAGCTTCATGCGAGCCACTGACTACAACAACATTTGTGTGGCAGCCAATGTCAGAGCATGCCACTCACTGATTGGCTGCACGGTGCAGGCTCCCAGAATTTTTTGTTTGTACAATTTTCTTACCTTGTTTTTGGCGCTACATTTGAGGCTTCGCTGTGCAGATTGTTGTTAAAGCAAATTGTTTAATTCAGTTGGCAACACAATTGTAAACACTTCGACTGGCATTTTCTGTCAGTTTGTTGAGCAAAAATTGATTTTTTATGGGTTTTTTTTTGTTTTTCCCACGCACTTGGTTGATCTTATACTTTCAGTGAAAAATTGCCAACCATTTTTTTTCTTGTATTTTGTATACGGATTAGGAATTTCCCAGCGTTTTTGTTTTCTTTCGCCCTCGAACTTTTGGTTATGTCTAGCGTTTGCAGAGTCTATCGCCCAACTGAGCTCACAGGCCAAGCGGCAAAGCGCTTCAAGCCTACGACAATGCAGAAAGCTGTGAGTGCGAGAGAACGGGGAATTGGCCAGGAGCCACGTGAACATAGCACGTCAGCTGTGAGGGTGAAAGCGCATGGCTCTCCGTTTGAAGCCGCTCTCGAAAGCTCTCTCCATCTCTTGCTGGCAGTGGCGTCACCTGATGTGGCGTCGATTTTTCTGTTTTTTGTTGTTATTTTGCTGGAAAAAGCCGGTTAGCTGCACAGAGCTGGAGAGTTGCGAGTGTTTGTGAAAGGGAAGTTTTTAGGGATACAAGAAATGTATTGGTATATTGGCTGCTGTGAAGGGTAAGACAACACCATAAGGAATTGACGCTTTGTGAGGCAGGTGGGCTTATGAATGATGGATGAATGGTTGGTTGGTTAGTCGTTGGTGGATGGCTCAATGTGAAAAATGTTGAGAAATTAGTTAAGGGCAGTTAGACAGATCAGGTGGGGCAGGAGGTTAGTATAAGAATTTGGATTGATAAGTTAGTAATTATTTGACCAACAAGCTAATTTATGTATATCTATTGCTTGGCAAGGAACGTTTCATTATTTCATATTATTGAAAAACACGTTGAATTTTGGCAACAAACGAACAAAACGAAGTATTTATGCCCTTGAATGTGCTGGTTTTGAAAAATTGATTTTGAAGAAATTTTGCAAGTCTCTTTGAAACATAAGCTACACACGCTTACAAATAAGACAGCTTTTGCACCAGAGAAGATAGCAAACTTTTGTATGTCTCTTAGGACGATCAAATTGATTGCCCGTATTTGGTTAAACGTGTGTTGAACGAGGTTTAGTCACTACAATTTTGTGTCCTATGTCAAGTAACCTATTCGAACCAAATTGAAATTAATGTGTTACCAATTTTTGGATTATCGGCATGCATGCCCTAACTTCTCTGCAAAAAACGCAGAGAACGCAGAGAATGGGAGAGTCCATGGGTAAAGCAAAGGGAAATCAAAGGATGCTGCGTAAAACTAATTTTTATTTTTTATTTGCGCCAATCATTTCCAAAAAGGTCACGCCAATGCGCAACTCCTTCCCTACAGCAAGTCGTCTGAATCGTTTAGGTTATTTATCAATGCAGCCTTGAAGATTTTACAATTAAAAAATATTAATGTACACAAATCTTATCCAAATTAAATATTAAAATTGAATTACAAACATCATTGCACTTGAAATTACTCACACAATCATCACAAGTTTGCCATAGTTTGTTCTTACATTTGCCTTGTAAGAAAAAACTCGGCAAATACGATAACAGTTTGCGAGAGAGTGTTCACATTGTGTTCAGACAGCACGCAAATTTGTCGAAAACTTGACTTGGCAAACTCGGCAAACCGTTTGACACAAGCGTTTGGCAGCAAATTAATTTGGCGTTCACAAACACGTCAAACTAATTTGGACAAATTTTGCGTCATTTTTGACAAATTAGTTTGCCCGTGTGAACTTAGCTTAATATATTACTTTTATTATAATTGTTTATGGCGTCTTATCGTACACCACCATCTGGCACGCGTGTTTTCACGCGCCGCATAACCTATTATAATATTTCGTTACGTTGCTTGATGTTTCGAAATGTTTCTTTTCTACTTTATTTGTTTCTTACCTACTTTACATTTTATATGCGTCCCTTTCTCTTAATGGTCAAAATGACATATTATAATTTAGAAATGATATGAAAATAATATGGTTTGTCCAAAAATGAACTTGACCTGCCCATATCAAATTGATATTGACTTAATTTTTTTTCTGTGTACATTAGGGAGCTTTTTTTAAAGGCCAAATTGAAACTTAGTAACGGCGCCCCCTAGAAAGGTTCCTCTTGTATTATAGATAATAAAATTTCATAAAGTTTGTTCTATAAATTACTGTGCTAAATGGGTCGGATTGTCACTTTTGAAAGTCTGGCAAGGTATTCGATTTTGTTAAACAAAATTTTTGAATTTTGTCATGAGGTCGACAGTCGACTGCTTTAAGATGCCGACTTTCGTGTTTAGTACGAAAGTACGAGGTCCCCAGGTTCAATTCCCAGAAAAAGAACGAAAAGTTAATTTTTTTTATTCTATTTCGTAAGCACAAAATGATCCAAAAACATGCCAAAGGAAGATTAAGGGATTCCAATTAAATATGAATCTGTGGGTTTTCATGGTTAGGATGAGTCAAGAATTCACCCACAGGATGCTTGCTATCTGATGCCAGAGAGTCCCAAGCGACAAATCCACAAACTATATAACAGGCCTTAGTTTTCACTCCCTTAATTCTACAAGGCTTTACCGAAAGCTTTGACCAAAGACATCAGGCACAGATAGGGAAAGAAAAGGTCGGTTGATTTTAAGGGAGCGGACCCACTTTTAAGGTTTCGTAACATCGGTGTGATCTATGTAGACATAGGACACACGAAACACCTTGCGCTGTAGCTGCACTTGGGTTGGGAGAAATGGATATCGAAGGCTCTTCAACAGATGGAGCAGGCGCCGACTAGCATCGAAATACCTTTTATTGGTCATTTCTCAATACATGAGTTGCTTTGATCAATGTTACTCCTCTACGAAGTTCTCCAACTAATTTTTATCTTAGTTTTTAGTCTTCTTTGAATCCATTGTTTGAATTGTGTGCACGAATTTCAAAGGTACCTTTGAGTGTTATGAAACATGTCTCAAACCAAAGTCTTAAGAGTAAGTTTATTCGTCCAACATTTATAGTAAAAATCATTTTTTTGGTATCGTCCTTTATGCTTTACAAACTTTGGTTTAAGTCAGAGTAACCTTTTGAAAGGGCGAAAACATTTTGTTAGAAATTCAACGCCAACTACAAAAATATATAAAGTTGACAGGCAACACTGCGTATGAGTGATATAAAAACTTTGGAGCCCCGTCGCGTCCATTAAAAAATTACTTTTTAAGCTTTTTTTTCTTTTCTCGGTAAATTTTCACCATAAACTAGCGAGTAAGGGAGCGCCAGTATGACCTTAAATTTTTCATACAAAAAAAGCGCCCTAGTGTACATATCTAAGATATTAAATTTTTTTAGTTTAAGAAAATTCTCTAAACTAATTTGGAAATTAAAACAAGAAGAAAGTCGTGTTTCTGAGATCGAATACTAAATATGTCCTGAAGGTTCGAACCTTTTATCTATAAAACTGTGGGAGGTTTGAGGTTTTTCGATGTTGCGGGGGCGGGAGGGGGCGTGGCCAAAATTGAAAATAAACTTGATCTGCCTGCAAGTATAAGAAACAAATGTTCATACGGACAGACAGACTGACGGACGGACAGACAGGCGGACACTTTTGCTCAAACTTAATATACTCTGTGTACCTCTGGTACAGAATAAAAAAAAACAAGTAGGGAGCGCAGTCGAGTGCCCCGACTACAAATACCCTGTTCCCTTGATTTCGTGTGTTTTTTCTTACATACACACACACTCACACATACACACCCCAACATAACACAAACGTCGCCCGCGGTAACTGACAAGCAGCCCCCCCTCTCTCCCACAAGCGAAATTGATTCGTATATAACTTCGGTGTTTATCGTCCGATCTTATGATCTTTTCAGAATAGATAGATATTGGGCCTTACTTGATATATAAGTTTGAGGTCATCTTAAAATTGGGGACAGTTTTTTGCGCTTAAAGGGGGAGGGGGAGGAATTTTCCAAATCTGAAACAAACTCGTATTGAATCGGGTATACACCTACCTACATCAATTGTGGCTCTAGCTCTTATAGTCTCTGAGAAACACGCGTTCATACACAGACGGACAACGGACGGACAGACGGACAGACGGACGGACAGACGGACAGGGCTAAATCGACTCGGTGTTGATCTGATCAAGAATATATATACTTTATAGGGTCGCAAATGCTTCCTCTACCTGTTACATACTTTTGCACAACTTCATGATCCCCCTTTTCCCATTTTATGGGACGTTAACACAGTATAAACGAGTTAATAAACTTTTGTATCTCCTAATTCACTTCTTTTACTGTTTTTACCTTTAAGGCCTGTATCCAGATGCTTAAACATAGTATTTTACATAGCTTAAACATGTTTAAACATAGTATAAGATAAGAAATTTGTTGTGCATACTTGAATTTTACACAGAAATCAAAAGCTCATATCATACGGATATTTTAAGTATCAAGTCGGCCTTCATCTGGAAAAATTCCAAGATATGATCGAGTACTAATATTTAGGAGTAAATAAAACCCTTTTGATATAAAAATAGTTATATTATAGGGTAAAATTGATATTGGAATTGATATTTTTGCTGATGAAGGCCGATTTGATCTTTTTATACCCGTTACTCGTAGAGTAAAAGGGTATACTAAAGTCGTGCAAATGTATGTAACAGGCAGAAGGAAGCATCTCCGACCCCATAAAGTATATATATTTTTGATCATCATCAACAGCCGAGTCGATATAGCCATTTCCGTCTGTCTGTATGAACACCTAGATCTCGGAGACTAGAAGAGCTAGAGCCACCAAACTTTGTATGTAGACCCCTATTGTCCGCAGATCAAGTTTTTTTTTCTAATTTTGGCCACGGCCCCTTCCGCCCACACAATAAAAAATCTTAAATTACTCCAACAATTTTAAAGATATCAAGCTATAAAAAAGTTGCATACTTATTGGCGCAACATGCACTTTTTGCTCACATAATGTTGAAATGGTCACAATAATGTTAATGCTCTGTTAATTAACATAGGGAAAGGCTATTAAACACTAATTGCTTTTACAAAACTTTTACAAAAGTCACGCCACGTCAGATAAGAAATGCCCATATCTACTTTATGGCGGGTCTAAGGAACAATTGACTTAAAATCAAAATACAGTCGGCGCTTTTGCAACAAAATTCAATTCCTTTGCTCAGTTTAAATGGAGCTTAACTTTTCCTTAAACTCTACTTAAAAAGGAAAATACTTTAAATTTTAAAGTTGATTATACAAATATTTAGGAATAAATAAAGCAGCTTGAAAATCACACAACCTTAGTCTCAATACAAGAGAATGAATCGTTTTGCAGCTATCTTAACTGCAAAGAACTTTGATTTTTAATGTATCGCAATCAGCTCCGCAAGCATCCGCCTTGCCAGAAATCTAATCATCCACACGCACAGACACCTCGGCGTCGTCTGTTTCCAAGCATAAAATCCGTAACGTGTCTAAGGACGCCAATCTGAGACACAATTCTCTCTCTCAAACTCTTCCTCTCCTTTTCTCTGGGCTCCAATGTGGCTGCTCAATGAAAAGCTTGCCACTGGCGCTCCCACCTTAAGCTTTCTGCTGAAATTCATGTAACACTTTGCTGGCCAAAAGCTTTTGGATGATTGGGACCATGCAACATGCAGGCGCTTCCTGTCTAGGAAGGGTCGTCGTCGCTGCCGCTGAAGGCCGTCGTAATAATTTTTTATTAGGAAAGGTTAGTTGTTGCTATTGTTGGCCCGACTGCTGCTGCAGCATGAAATTTTAAACAGGCAAAAGCTGTGCGATGAGCTTTTTGCGCGAAGGTGTGGGCGTGGCTGCGCCACAGACCTTGACGGAGTGGCAAAAATGTTGCAACCGAAGAAGCGGAGGAGGAGGACAAAGAAAAAGATAAATGAAGCTGTCCCTTTTGTTGTTTGCTTACCTGCTGCCAACCTGCAAGGGTTGGGTGTTGTGGAGAGGGGGGCAAAGTGAAAGTGTGCTCCTTGTGCCCTGGCCAACTTTCACTTTCAGTGTGCAAGAGTTAATTGCATTCGCTGTCGATTGTTATTTGTAGCCTTCTTTGACTTAACAATTGATTAGAAAGATTAGAAGAAGAGAAAATGGCCAACATACGAGTAATTGATAAAATATTATACAAATCAACTTTAATGTAAACCAAGGAACATTTAGTAAGGACAGCATACTTTAATTATTTTCCAGTGAGATGACTTTTAGTTTTCTTTTTTTGTATCTTAGATCGGAAATTTTGCAATAGTTTATGTAGAATTTAAAATAGGCAATCATGATCTTTTTTCAGAATAACATTAAGTATTGCTTATAAATATCATAATTAACGGACACTGTGGTAAAGAGTTTATCAACACTATTTATTCAGAACAGTCTGATAAAAATTATAAAGCTGTCTAAGCTTTAAAGCTTTGGGTTGAAGTTTTCACTTAGTTGCAAATTTGAGCTTTGGCCATAAACTTGGTGCTTCAAAAATTCCAAAAGCACTTTAAACTATGGATTGTGGATTGGAAATAGTCATCCCGAATGCTTTATTTGAGCTTTATTTGAAAACTAGAATTTGTGAAACAATTAAATAGACAGACAATATTGTTCAATTGAACTTAAATGTACAACAAGTGTCCAATTAGGGTGAAATTTTGAGGTCCAAAGTTGAAATTTAGAGATGGCGCCCCCATTAACGAAATCCTTTTGTATTATCTTCTTTTTGGGCCCGATAAGTTTATCACAACCGCCGAACGGTCTCGGCCGCCACTCGCCTATGTCTCGCGCGAACTGTCACCAGTTGGTCACACCAAGCTTTTTAGGGCCTTCCCGCACCTGGTCTACCCATCTTAGTTTCGGACGATCCTTCCTTGCTGTTCTTCCAGAGTCTTTCACACTTCGTTTGTACGCCTCACAGTGGCTCATTTTGCAAAAACTCGTTGCAAAAATCCAATTTCGAGTTGTTGAATTTGACAAATCTATTGATACACTTTAATTAAGAATTGATCAAGCTAAAGTAAGGTTGCACCATTTTTTCAACTTTTAAAAAGATGACCAAAACTGTGCTTAAAAGGGCGAAGTTGAATGCTTGTTTCTCAAAAGTCACTTAAGCTAAGAACTTAATTTTTTTTCCCCCTTTAAAAGAATAAATTTTAAATACAAATTTGTAAATTAAAAAAAATATTAATTTATCAAACTAAAACGAGAGCGTAAGATAAAGTCGATCCTGCCCGACTTCGATATACCCGTTACTCAGGGAAATTAATGTTGTACAGCCTTCTCTTATGTTAGTTAACAGAGCATTAACAGTAATGAGAACATTTCAACATTATGTAAGCAAACAAAGTCTGTGGCGCCAAAAAGCATGAAACATTTTTTATAGCTTGTATAACTTTGCCATTTATTATCCGATCTTCATGAAACTTCCAGAGATTGGTAATATTGGTCTCATATTGGTCTCAATATGAGCTTCATATCTTCAAAATTGTAGGAGTAATTTAACATTTTTATACTCTGTACCTGAGGTACACAGAGTATATTAAGTTTGTGCACAACTATGTAACAGGCAGTAGGAAGCATTTCCGACCCTATAAAGTATATATATTCATGATCAGCTTCAACAGGCGAGTCGAACTAGCCATGTCTGTCTGTCTGTCCGTAAAAACAAACAGATCTCAAAGGTGGTAAGAGGTAGAGGTTCGACGTGTATGGGACAAAAACTTCTTATACTTGCAGGCAGAACAAGTTTATTTTAAATTTTTGCCACGCCCCCTCCCGCCCCCGCTATTTAGAAAAAACGTCATATCTCTGTCAGTTTTATAGATAGAAGTTTCGAACCTTCTGGACATATTTTAAAATCAGGACTACGAGGTGTGTTCAAAAAGTATCGCGAATTTTGTGTTTTTTCAAAAATTATTTATTTATTCATGAATATCTATTTTGTCCCCTTCAAAGTAATCCCCATGAGATATTATACACTTGTGCCAACGGTTTTTCCAATCTTCGAAGCACTTCAAAAAATCATTTGTTTTTATCTTGTTCAGCTCCTCCTTCGATGCCGTCTTTATCTCGTCAAGCGTAGCGTAACGTCGTCCTTTCATGGGCCTCTTCAGTTTAGGGAACAAGAAAAAGTCACAGGGGGCCAGATCTGGGGAATACGGTGGCTGCGGCATCATTAGTGTGTTGTTTTTGGCCAAAAAGTCGCGCACAAGCAACGATGTGTGAGCAGGGGCGTTATCGTGGTGCAAAAGCCAATTTTTGTTCTTCCACAAACCGGGCGTTTCTGGCGGATTGCTTCGCGCAAATTGCGCATAACTTGTTCAGGTAATATCCTTATTGACCGTTCTTCCCTGTGGCAAGAACTCATGATGCACCACGCCCCTGCAATCGAAGAAAACTGTCAGCAAAACTTTCACATTCGACCGAACTTGGCGCGCTTTTTTCGGTCTTGGTTCGTGCGGCAGCTTCCATTGAGATGATTGAGCTTTGGCTTCCACGTCATAACCATAAACCCACGATTCGTCACCAGTTATGACCCTCTGGAGCAAATTTGGGTCGTCGCGGACAGAGTTTAACATCTCATTAGCAATGTTCATGCGATGCTGTTTTTGGTCGCAATTGAGCAATTTTGGTACGAATTTCGCGGCGACCCGTCTCATGCCCAAATCATTGATAAAAATCGAATGGCACGAGCCAATCGATATGCTTAGGTCCTCAGCAACTTCTCTAACGGTGATTCGACGATTGGCCAATACCATTTTCTCCACTTCATTAATTTTTTCGTCTGTTGTTGAAGTGCTCGGGCGTCCGGCACGCTCTTCGTCGTTCACATCTTCTCGGCCATTTGAGAACATTTTGTACCACCGATAAACGTTGCTTCGGTCCAAGGTAGCTTCTCCGTATGCCACAGTCAACATTCGGAATGCATCCGCGCACTTAATTTCGTTTTTCACACAAAATTTGATACAGGTTCTTTGATCCATTTTTTGAATAGGTAAAAATCGAAGACGATCCAAAACACGTGCAAGCAAAGCAGCTGTCAACAATTAAGTAAACATTCAAAATGGCCGAGCTTGTCGGCATAAGTGAGAAACATGAGTACCAACATAACGCCACAAAAAAATCGAAATTCGAATATACGTAACCCGCGAAAATTCAAAATTCGCGATACTTTTTGAACACACCTCGTATTTATCGATCCGCCAAAGGAATGGTAAGGATCGGATGATCGATGGTCGAGTTATAAAGGAAACAAACTAATGTGGGCAGCACCGGTCGCAACGCTGATAGGCAGCACTTCACAGGTAAGTAAAAGTAAAATCGGCTTGTCAAGACGACAACAGCCCCAAGGGGCCAAAGCCGAGCCTCTCTCAATCTCTTGGCTTGTGGGAAAGGGACCTACAGTTTAACGCCGAGTCCGAACGGCAGTTTTTGAGAGGCTTTTCATGGCTAATTACTGCAATGCTGGCGCCAACAGCAAGAGGTGTGGCCGGGTGTAAAGTTTTTATGCAAAGAAAAAAAACTTTTCATTAGATGTTCCGAGGCGGGATCGAACCCACGACCTCATGCTCAGCAGTCGCGCACACTAACCGCTGAGCCACTCCGGCACTTCACAGGTACAGAGTATGTTATAGTCGGGCTTGACCGACTTTCTTTCTTGTTTATTGTGGGGCGGGAGGGGGCGTGACCAAAACTTGAAATAGACTTGATCTGCGTAGGGACAGTAGGAGTCTACATACAAAGTTTGGTGGCTCTAGCTCTTCTAGTCTCCGAGATCTAGGTGTTCATACAGATAGACGGACTTACGGACAGACGGACATGGCTATATCGACTCGGCTGGTGATGCTGATCAAGAATATATATACTTTACTAGCAAATAGCCCGGCTTGCTTCGCTACGCCACCTTCAGTTAAGCTATTTTAACCGATAAGGGTATGGTTTTTCTTTTCCGACTTGGGAATGGATTTCACAAATTGGAAAATATTTGACCGTATCGTACATACATGGGCTCAAAGCAGAGATTAACTCTTACACCCCGCCCGCGGTTAAAAATAAAATCTCTCCTAAAAATTTCCGATCTTGGTGGTGGACTTTTAAAATTTAAAGCTTACAAAACCAATTTGACAAAGATCGGCCCAAAAATAAGGATTGGCCTTGAACACACACTTTGAGACATTTTCCACCAATTCTCCAACCATTCCTCAAAGTTGCATTGCAATCGGATGAACGCTATTATTTTTCAAATTTCGCGGTTTGTGCACCATTTTCCGCCAAATATCGCTCCCATTTCTTCTACTTTGGAACCTTCCCGGGCAAGCGTCTTACCAATCCCCAAAGTTTTACCGAGATTAAGAATATTGCGGTTTCTGGACCATTTTCCACCTCCATGGCCACCTCCATGGCCACCTACCTCCATGGCCACCTCCGTGGCCACCTCCACGGCCAACTCCACGGCCACCTCCATTGCCACCTCCATGCCACCTCCATGGCCACCTCAATGGCCACCTCCAGGTCCACGTCCTGGTCCAGTTCCACCTCCAGGTCGAGGTCCAGGTCCCCCACACAACCAGTACAATGAAAAACGTCAGTCCGAGTTACCGTTACCACTATCGTTATTTCTTATACTGTCCTTACAAACCAAGTTTAAAGCCTATCGGATGAAAATAGGTTTTTGGCTGCTGAGTTTTCCATGAGTTTTCCGACCCTAAGGTCAAATATTTCAATATCAGAAAATCGAATTTCAATTTATTTCACTTACTGTCTTCACAAACCGAATTTAAAGTCAATCGGATGAAAAATTGATTTTTGCATTTAGAATTTCCCGAGAATTTTTCTCGTGAGCGGATTTTCCGAAATCGTCCAATTGTTCCGCATACTATGCTTACAAGCCGAATTTCAAGTCAATAGAATGAAAAATAAGATGATTCCAATAGAAACTTTCCCGACGCTTTTCCGGCTTTTCCGGGAGGAATTTTCCACAACCCGTCTTAGTACGCATTTTCACCACATAAGGTAAGCCCTCTAGCTCTTACCGTTTAGGCTGTTCTATGGTTACCAGTCAGTAGGTTGATCAGTTTTATATATATAGATGGGGTCGGAGATGCTTCCTTCTGCCTGTTACATACAGTACACTATGAGTAACGGGTATATATATTTTTTTCAAACTTCTTGTTTTTTACCTAATTTACAATAATTATCTTGACTTAAAAAAAGGCGAGGCGTGCCAGTGAATTTGACTTTACAAAAAGTTCAAAAAAATATTCATAAAAAAAGTAAAAACAAACAAAAAGAAAGTCGGTCAAGCCCGACTATAACATACTCTGTACCTGTGAAGTGCTGCCCATCACCGTTGCGACCGGTGCTGCCCATAATTGTTTGTTTTCATTATAACTCGACAACCGTTCATCCGATCTCTACCATTCTTTGTCGGATCGATTATTAATCCTAATTACTAAATGTGTCCAGAAGGAACGAACCTTCTATCTATAAAACTGTGGGAGATATGACGTTTTTTTCAATTTCCGGGGGCGGGAGGGGCGCGGCAAAATTAAAAATAAACTTGATCGCCGCAAGTATAAAACAAAAACCCTCCATATAAAACCACCCTCTCTCTCCCCCCCTTCTGTGTTAGACGGGCAGCACGGACATGGCTTTTGCACAAACTTATTATACTCTATGTACCTTTGGTACAGAGTATAAAAACCATTGCTATAATTATGCCCGATTTGAGATATTTGCCATTTTTAACCACCAAGAGGTCAGCCAGTAGAGATTTTACTCAAAAAATTTTAAGTTATGAAAAGGAAGAGCTGTAGTCGAGTGCCCCGACTACAAAATACCCTGTTCCCTTGACTTCTTGTGTTTCCATTCACGTATACACACACTCAACATACCACAACTCTAAATAGACAACACGGCAAACGCGGTAACTGACAATGCAAGGCCCCCCTCTCTCCAAAAGCAAAATTGATTCGTTAATAGCTTCGGTGTTTTTGTCCGATCTTATTGATCTTTTCAGAATAGATAGATATTGGGCCTTACAACAGTTTTTGCATGACGTTTCATCTATCCCTTCTACTATACTTAAAAATTGTGGCTGTGACAGTTTTTTGCGCTTAAAGGGGGAGGGGGGAGTAATTTTCCAAATCTGAAACAAACTCGTATTGAATCGGGTATACACCTACCTACATTCAAAAATTTGTGGCTCTAGCTCTTATAGTCTCTGAGAAACACGCGTTCATACGGACAGACGGACATGGCTAAATCGACTCGGCTGTTGATGCTGATCAAGAATATATATACTTTATAGGGTCGCAAGTGTTTCCTTCTACCTGTTACATACTTTTGCACAACTTCATGATCCCCCTTTTCCCATTTTCAATGGAAATGGGAAAAGGGTATAAAAAGGTGAAAGTTAACTTCGGCTTGGCCGAAGTTTTGTATACCCTTGCAGCTTCCATTAAAAATAAAAAGTTTTTCTAACTAAGACTACTTTTTGGACCTTACTTTTCTATGGGATCTATACTATATAGATGTTTGATTTCGACCAAACTTGGTGAAATCAGGGAAAAGTATAATACACTGTTAATTACGAAATTTGGAGGCGAACCCATTTAAAACCAAAATGTTTTTCTCATCTGAACTTCTTTGTCGACAGATCATTCATACTGCAGCTATATGCTATAGTCATCCGATTTTGATAAAAGTTTGTCGAAATGTGTTAAAGTATATAAAATAAGAATATGACAATAAAAAGGACGTTTTCATTAAAAACAAAAAAGTTTTCCTCACAAGAACTAGTTTTTCGACCGATCCTTCCTATGGGAGCTATATGCTATAGTCATCCGATTTCGACCAAACTTTTTAGAATAGTGTAAAAGAACATAAAATAAGTGTATGCCAATGAAAAGGACGTTTTCGTTAAAAACAAAACAGTTTTTCTCACTAGAACTACTTATCGACCGATCGTTTCTATGGCAGCTATATGCTATAGTCATCCGATTTCAACCAAACTTAGTGAAATCATGGAAATGGATAGTAAACTAAGAAATACGTACTTTGGAGGCGTTTCCATTAAAAACAAAAAAGTTTTTCTCACGAGAACTAGTTTTTCGACCGATCGTTCCCATGACAGCTATATGCTATAGTCATCCGATCCGGCCGGTTCCGACAAAATGTGCAAAAGACTTTGTGCAAAGTTTGGTGAGATAGATTTAAAACTGACGGAGGGGTTTGCTTAAAAAAAAACGGCCAACCGGGCAAGCCTTTATCAAATCAATCTCATATGCTGCACATTTGTCGGAACCGGCCGGATCGGATGACCACATACGCAAACACCACCCAAAGGAACGTGGGTGGATGAAAAATTTAAAGAGAAAAACTTTTTTGTTTTTAATGGAAACGCCTCCAAAGTACGTATTTCTTAGTTTACTATCCCTTCCCATGATTTCACTAAGTTTGGTCGAAATCGGATGACTATAAAATATAACTGCCATTGGAACGATCGGGGTGAAAAACTAGCTATAAAAACTTTTTGTTTTTAATAAAAAATCGTCCTTTTCATTGGCATACACTTTATATATACATTTACACAATTCAAAGATTGGTTGAAATCGGATGACTAAATATAGCTCCCATAGGAACGATCGGTCGAAAAACTAGTTCTAGTGAGAAATTTTTAAATTTTGTTTTTTGAAAACGTCCTTCTTTTGGTACACTTATTTTATATACTTTTGCACAATTCTACAAAGATTGGTCGATCGGATGACAGCATATAGCTCCCATAGGAACGATCGGTCGAAAAACTAGTTCTAGTGAGAAAAACTTTTTTTTTTTAATGAAAACGTCCTTATCATTGGCATACACTTATTTTATTTACTTTGGACACATTTCTACAAAGTTGATGACTATAGCATATAGCTGCAGTATGAATGATCGGTCGAAAAACAAGTTCTAGTGAGAAAAATTTTTTGTTTTAAATCGGATTGCCTCCAAATTTCGTAATTAACAGTGTATTTTGCTTTTCCATGATTTCACCAAGTTTAATCGAAATCAGACATCTATATAGTATAGATCCCCCTAGAAAAGTAATGTCCAAAAAGTAGTCTTAGAAAACTTTTTTGTTTCAATGGAAGCTGCAAGGGTATACAAAAATCAGCCAAAGTTAACTTACCCCTATTTTTTTATTTTCGCATTGAACCATGCTAGCTGAGTAATTTCCAACGCCGACCAATACAGGGCGCCTCTCCTGTGACCAAGTTTTTATCGGGTTTGCAAATCGCTCTTGAAATCCGTCGGTGTCCCAGAACTTCGAGAGATTTCGTTTTCTTCGAAAGTCTTGTTCGAAAGGTGTGTGTATAAGTTAATGGTCCTACTGCAAAAACAGTAATATATTGCGTGGGTTCGTGATGTCACTATTGGTTGGTTAGTATATTGGCTGGCCTGCGAATTCCAGGGCACCGAGAATTGGTTTTTGGGTTGGAATTTGTTTGAATGAGATTTCTGGGACACCGCCGTATATGACAGGTTTTCGATATATTCAACCGATTTTCATCAAAGTCGGCAAAAGTGTGCTTATTGAAAACAAAAAAGATTTTCTCACTAGAACTTTTAATCGACCGTTCGTTCGTACTGCAGCTAAATGAACCTTGTAGAATAGTGTACATGCATATAAAATAAATAGATGCCAATGTAAATGACGTTTTCCATTGAAACCAAAATATTTTCTCGCTAAAACTAGTTTTTCAACCGATCGTTCCTATGACAGCTTTACGCCATAGTCATCCGATACGGCCGGTTCCGAAATTGCAGCGTATTTGTACCAGAAGACTTCGTGCAAAGTTTGTTCAAGAAAGCTTTAAAGCTAACTGGATGTGCATAGAAACAGACGGACATGACTAAGTCAACTCAGCTCGTCATGCTAATAGGAAATGTATACTTTATGTGGTCTGGAGATACTTCCTTCTATGCGCTACAAACAACTAGACAATTTGAATATACCCTCTCGAAGGGTATAATTATTTTTTCAGACCATAAATTTGGTTCCCCAATTCTTGACATTTAACCCATTGTTCATCGCGGACTGAAATTTTTTTTTTATTCCCAGTTGACGCCAATGAAACTATAAGCTGATAATGATTGGTATGGTGTACACTGTACACATATGTACGAGGTGTGTTCAAAAAGTATCGCGAATTTTTAATTTTCGCGGGTTACGTACGAGGTGTGTTCAAAAAGTATCGCGACTTTTGAATTTTCGCGGGTTACGTATATTCGAATTTCGATTTTTTTGTGGCGTTATGTTGCTACACATGTCTCTCACTTATGCCGACAAGCTCGGCCATTTTGAATGTTCACTTAATTGTTGACAGCTGCTTCGCTTGCACGTGTTTGGATCGTCTTCGTTTTTACCAGCATGCATGGACATTGCTAATGAGATGTTAAACTCTGTCCGCGACGACCCAAATTTGCTTCAGAGGGTTATAACTGGTGACGAATCGTGGGTTTATGGTTATGACGTGGAAACCAAAGCTTTTTGGCCAAAGTTCGCGCACAAGCAACGATGATTGTGAGCAGGGGCGTTATCGTGGTGCAAAAGCCAATTTTTGTTCTTCCCACAAATCCGGGCGTTTCTGGCGGATTCCTTCTCGCAAATTGCGCATAACTTGCAGGTTATTCCTTTTGACCGTTCTTCCTGTGGCAAGAACTCATGATGCCCCACGCCCCGGCAATCGATGAAAGCGCAAGCAAAACTTTCATTCGTCCGAACTTGGCGCGCTATTTTCGGTCTTGCTCGGCAGCTTCCATTTGAGATGATTGAGCTTTGGTTTCCACGTCATAACCATAAACCCGCGATTCGCCAACCAGTTAGCAACCGAAAAATTTGGAACATTCAAAAATGTTCGTATATTATTTCATTTCTCGCTTTGCCACCACAGCCATTTTGAATGTTCACTTAATTGTTGTCAATTGCTTGCACGTGTTTTGGATCGTCTTCGATTTTTTGCCTCAATTGCGACCAAAAACAGCATCGCATGAACATTGCTAATGACATGTTAAACTCTGTCCGCGACGACCCAAATTTGCTCCAGAGGGTCATAACTGGTGACGAATCGTGGGTTTATGATTATGACGTGGAAACCAAAGCTCAATCATCCCAATGGAAGCTGCCGCACTGAACCAAGACCGAAAAAAGCGCGCCAAGTTCGGTCGAATGTGAAAGTTTTGCTGACAGTTTTCTTCGATTGCAGGGGCGTGGTGCATCATGAGTTCTTGCCACAGGGAAGAACGGTCAATAAAGAACAAAAAAGAACAAAAATTGGCTTTTGCACCACGATAACGCCCCTGCTCACACATCGTTGCTTGTGCGCGACTTTTTGGCCAAAAACAACACACTTATGATGCCGCAGCCACCGTATTCCCCAGATCTGGCCCCCTGGGACTTTTTCTTGTTCCCTAAACTGAAGAGGCCCATGAAGGACGACGTTACGCTACGCTTGACGAGATAAAGACGGCATCGAAGGAGGAGCTGAAGAAGATAAAAACAAATGATTTTTTTGAAGTGCTTCGAAGATTGGAAAAACCGTTGGCACAAGTGTATAATATCTCATGGGGATTACTTTGAAGGGGACAAAATAGATATTCATGAATAAATAAATAATTTTGAAAAAACACAAAATTCGCGATACTTTTGAACACACCTCGTATGTCTATACATATGGGCACTTCCACCGAAAAAGTCCACCGAGACCTACAAATTAAAAGTACTTAGAAATACTTGGTTTAATCATATTCTCAGAGGAAAACAATCAATTTAAGCTAATGAAGGCCAATCTTTCAATAATTCATTTCCCATTTCGAGATTTTTGAAAGCAAACTCGCGCCAGCTGCATTTTTCTTATTTGAATATTACACGACTAGCATGATTTGTGTGTACAGTACTGTTTCAAGGGCCTCCGGGTCCTATCACCAGCAGACATTTTTGAACACCATTTGTTGTACACCCAAAAAGAAGTGGTCATCAAAATGAACTATTTAGTCATCAATTTGAAACTATTGAGTATCAAATTCTTTTAATACTTCAAGTATCAAGTTGATATTTCGAAAGTATTGTGGGACTGGGGTTTTAATTGTAGTTCCAATCAAAAAACAACAGCCCCTGAGTGTTTATAGTTAAGATATATGTTTATTGATAATAATATTAGTACGAGTTTTAATGTAATTTGAGTTTCACGTTGTTGCGTCGTTTCGTCGTTTTTGCTGAGAGCGTCGTTTCTCTGCACGTCTTTCGTCTTTACCAGTGATTGTAGCGGGGCGGATGTATTAACTCTTGCTTGAATGCTTCTCCTTTTTTAATAGTTTTAACGATGTCTTGAATTTGTGGTTTTTTTCCATATATGTTTATTTCATGTGGGGTGGTTTAATGTACGTGTGTGTCTTTTCACTTTCTATTTTCAACTAACTTTATACAGCGAGCTTAATTCTAGCCTATGCTAAGCTTATGCTAAAATGTCAAAGCTCGGGTGGTGCATATGAGCCAGCCTGTTGTGCAGCACACTTTGCGGCATAAACATCCTCCCCCTTGCAATATAATTGCGAAAAGAAAAGGATAACAAGGAGTGGATAAGACCGCGTTGAGCAAAAAAAAACGGATGAACGGAGATTCATCGGGTGCAGGTACCGGTAAGGACCCATCCGAACACAGTGTTCTGCGCCACTGGCAAGCCATCGTGGCCTGCGATTACTCCCGACCGTATAATGTCTTGGTAGACATCTGCACCCAGCACAAGAGAAATCGTTCTTTGTTGGTTGAAGAACGCGTTGGCCAGCGTTATGTTGGAAAACTCCTCTTTATTATGCTCGCCCACCGGTTTGGAAGGCGTCCTTGTTTGAAGCTGAGGCTCAGCTTTTAAAACAACTTCCAGCTTTACGCCCCCATCTATCTTAGAACGGATAAAGGCTGTACAAGCACCTTCTGCACCAATGCGAGTGACGGAAAGCCCAAGGGCCGTTGCCAAAGATGCATTGATACGACTTAAGGGACTGCACGGACAATAAGTGCGCAAATCTCGAAGGTCTTGTCGCCTGAGTCAATCAACACCAATGCCGTTGGAAGGATACTGGTGGTCTTCAGCTGGAGAAGCGAAGCGAGTGACGTTGTGGGGGGCAGCGGATCTTGAGCGCGATGCCGCTGGTGGCGAGCATTCCCTGGGTCCTAGAGAGCGATTCCTGGGTCCTGGAGAACGATTCCTGGGTTTGAGGGAGCGTTTTTTAGCCGTGAAGCGTGGGATTGTTCGCCGAGATGGAGGAGTGTGGTGATCCTTGCCACATTCACGACATCTGTCGCCGCTTCTACGAGAGCCCCCGGGGTGGGGGGGGGAAAAACAATGGGGAAAATAATTTTTAATATGTTTCCCCTTTTTTTTTTTTGGGGGAAAGGAGGGGGACCCCCGTTTTACGGTGTCCCCCCCCCTTTTGTGGGGGGGGTTCCCCCCCCCCTTTTTTGTGTTTTTTTGGTGTTTTTTAGGGTGTGGGGCCCGGGGTTGCATAGCCATGCCCACATTATAAAAAATAAATTCGAAAATATCAAATTGATACTAACTAGAATCAGGCTGACACTATTTTGTAATAATTATACTCTGTACCAAAGGTACATAGAGTATAATAAGTTTGTGCAAAAGCCATGTCCGTCTGTCTGTCCGTATGAACGCACAGATCTCAGAGATGGTAAGAGATAGAGGTTTGACATGTACGGGACTTATGCTTCTTATACTTGCAGGCAGATCAAGTTTATTTTTAATTTTTGCCACGCCCCATTCCGCCCCCGCAAATTGGAAAAAACGTCATATCTCCCACAGTTTTTTAGATAGAAGGTTCGTTCCTTCTGGACACATTTAGTAATTAGGATTAATAATCGATCCGCCAAAGTAATGGTAGAGATCGGATGAACGGTTGTCGAGTTATAAGGAAAACAAACAATTATGGGTAGCACAGGTCGCAACGGTGATGGGCAGCACTTCACAGGTACAGAGTATGTTATAGTCGGGCTTGACCGACTTTCTTTCTTGTTTTCTAGTATCAATTTGATACAAACTTTTGGTATCATTTTGATACTTGGTTTTCTCAATTTAATATTTAGTCTTATCAAGTTTGAAGTACCAATTCAGTTATCTGTAAACTAAAACATAAACATTTAAAAACTGATTTATCTTATTTCGAATTCTAACAATTTATATTTTATGGCTATGGAAACATTCTACTTTTATATTTCAACGCGGATGTTACTCAAATCACTGTGTAGAAGTCACTGTGAGGAAGTCCTTAGTGCGAACCTTATTGACATAACGCTCCGCCCTTCTGATTTGTTGCTGCCCCAATTATGATGGCATGGACATCCCTACTCGAGAACTTTCTTTAATAATGGTTCTGAAACCGCAGCGTTTGCGAACCACGCCTCAACTGGAGCTGACTTCGATTCTCTCATCTTGGATAGCGCAGAAACAGCGTGGAGTACGTCCTCTCTAAAAAGTTATATTTGTTATTTACAAATGTGTGCAAGGAACGATGTATATGTTTAGCTGCTCACCTTGTAAATACCGAGCTTGTGCTCCATATTGAAAGACATAAATTTAGTCTTTAACATGAGTATTTGCACTAAAATCAAAACTGTTAATGTCAATCGTCAAGCGCCTTCTGGTCTGCCAGCTCAGCTTGCTCCGTTTCACATACGATCATGACATTTCGAATTTTCGAACTTTCATCAAAATGTGTTTGTTTCAAATTGATACTTTTCCGTATCAAATTAATAACCAAGAGATCATTTTGATACTCTAACAAATTATATTGATACTAAAAAATCGATACTAGTTTTAGTTTCATTTTGAGACAACGTGTATCAAATTGATATTGATACCAATTTTTTTGGGTGTAGAAACCACTGCGTACTAATGTTTTCTTAGGGAAAGCCACAGTAAGGTGTTCCGTGTATTTAAATCTTTTTTGTTACATGGCTGTCTGCTAGGAGCTATGACAATTTTGTTAATAGAAATGGAAATAGAAACCATTTGTTGGGCGTGCTAATTAATAGAGTATCAGGTATGCAAAGACGGTTCAGAATTGGTTTGACATATAAAAGATTTTAAGGTAGGAACGGCACGTGTTCAAGTTAACAACTGTTGGGTAATAAATATGTTTTTCAATTATTTTGATAATTAATATGATGGGGTTTTTGGTAATATAGTAAAAATGATTTTCTGGTTATTTCAACACGAAATAAACTCAAATCACATATATTCAAAATGTTTCCAAATACACAACCAAGTACTTGACACCCACGACTTTTAATTCAGCATAAGCATATCTTTTGAACATTTCAGACGTTGACAATTAAACTGTAATTGTTCATCTTGTTTCTTAGTAATTGCTTCAACAATAAAAACCTTTGGAAATGGCATGACATTATATATTCTCAACATAGCACTATACCATATTAATTTGGCAACTCTTAGTTCTTGATTCTATTCAAACCCATTCTGAACCGCTTTGCCTCTCCAAATGAAACAAAACTTAATGCTTAAATTAAAGTTTTATCTTCGTTCACCCTGGTATTCTCCATTTGAACACCCTTTGCCTGGAAATCCTCGCGCAAAGGGCGCCTTTGCATTGGTCGTCACATAATAGTTGCCGCGTGCTCTAAAAATAAAAATAAAAGAGTTTAAGGAATTAACTGAACTTTAGCTTATATTGAAATTTAAGCTTACTTGTTAGAGCAATGCTCTCCCATTAGCACATATTCTGAATCCTTTGGCTCACACCAGCCTATCAGGTAGGTAAATAGATTGGGACAGGGTCCGGCATAAAAACCACGTTTTGTGGTAATTGATTCAATAAAGTATGGAGTCACTTTGGTGTGATCACAGGCTAAGGTTTCTGAAGAAAAAAAAATTATTTTACAATAAGAATTATGTGATTATTGCTAGAATTGAAAATGAAAAGAGAGGATCCGATCCGATTGACTAAGAAGCAGCGTGCTGCAATAAAAAAGCAGTGTGCAAAATTTTAGCTCGATAGCTTTAAACCAGCGATGTTCCTCCATAGCCCCCAGGGGCCGAGCGCAATCGGCAACTTTAACCCACACGAGCCGAGCGCATGCCGATGTCGGGCATATGAGCCTAGGCAGAGCTCTCTTTGCCTTCATTCGCTGCCCAGCCGTCGTTGAGGGCAGTTCAAAGCAGGGCTGTGTCGCTTTAATATCGCACACCAATACACTCTGACTTTTTGGCCTTGCTCTTCTTGAAAGTAAGGGAGCTGCAGTCGAGTGCCCCGACTTCAAAATACCCTGTTCCCTTGATTTCGTGTGTTTTTTCTTTACATACACACACACTCACACATACACACAAACGCATGGCATGCGGCCGCGCGCGATAACTGACAATGCAAGACCCCCCCTCTCTCCCACAAGCAAAACTGATTCGTATATAACTTCGGTGTTTATTGTCCGATCTTAGTGATCTTTTCAGAATAGATAGACATTGGGCCTTACTTGATATATGTAAAGTTTGGAAGGTCTATCTAAAAAATTGTGGCTCTGACAGTTTTTTGCGCTTAAAGGGGGAGGGGGAGGAATTTTCCAAATCTGAAACAAACTTGTTTTGAATCAGGTATACACCTGTCTACATGCAAAAATTTGTGGCTCTAGCTCTTATAGTCTCTGAGAAACACGCGTTCATACGGACAGACGGACAGACGGACGGACAGACGGACGGACAGACGGACAGGGCTAAATCGACTCGGCTGTTGATGCTGGTCAAGAATATATATACTTTATAGGGTCGCAAATGTTTCCTTCTACCTGTTACATACTTTTGCACAACTTCATGATCCCCCTTTTCCCATTTTCAATGGGAAAACAAATAATTTTGTTTATTTTTTAATATTTTTTTCTAATAATGAATGAGAATGAGCATTAAAAAAATTTGTTTATTTATCGATCCGCCAAAGGAATGGTAAAGATTGGATGAACGATAGTCGAGTTATAAGGAAAACAAACAATTATGGGCAGCACCGCTCTGTGGACGAAATAGCCAATTTAGCGGCGTTTAATTAATCCCAGTACTGTTATACGGCGCAGAAGAATGGACATTAACAGCTGCGGTTGAGGCAGTGATTGCCGTATTCGAGAGAAAAGTCCTTCGGAGATCTCAGAGATGGTAAGAGATAGAGGATTGTCAGGTATGGGACATAAACTTCTTATACTTGAAGGCAGATTTTGACACGACCCATCCCGCCCCCGCAAATTTGAAAAAGCGTCATATTTCCCATAGTTTTGAAGATAGATGGTTCGTACTTTTTAGACATATGTGGTAATCACGACTATTTACCGATCCGCCAAAGGATTGATAATACCGGATGAACGGTAGTCGAGTTATAACGAAAACAAACCAATATGCTGGGCAGCACCGGTCGCAACGGCGATTGGGGGCAACCGCTTGGTGCACTTTTTTTATTCCATAAAATTGACCCACTCTAATACAGAGTATATTAAGTTTGTGCAAAAGTATGTAACAGCCAAAAGGAATCATCTTCGACTCTATAGTATATACTATTGGATCTTATTAGATGGGGTGCGATATTAACTTTATTGTGTGTTTGGATTGTCGGCATGCACTTCGGTCCCTACGGAAGGTATATGGAGGATCTTAAAGTATTTTGTTTTGCACTTTTTAAATAATCTCGATGCTGAAACGTTTTACGCCATGTAGCCAGGCTGGTTTGATGATAGCCGAGAGGTGAAAGAGAATTCATTAGAGCAGTTCATCACAGAAAAAAAAATTCGAGATATTCGGGATTAAATCAATCCCAAACGATGTCAGAAGTCAGTCAATCCCGGATTTTCTCGTTCCTAGTACGCACAGGATTGACTTGATCTCTGCGAGCCCCGCGACAGGGCTAAATTTTTGTAGTTGGCGTGATTTCTAACAAAATGTTTTCGTACTTTCAAAAGATTACTCAGATTTAAACTAAATTTTGCAAAGCATTGGAGGAATAAACTTACTCTTAAGACTTTGATTTGAGACATGTGTCACAACACTCAAAGGTAACTTCGAGAATCAAGCCCTCAATTTAAGAAATGGATTAAAAGAAGACCAAAAACTAAGACTCAAACTATTTGGAGAACTTCGTGGAGGACTAACATGTGTTGAAGAAGTCCTTTCGATTTCCATTTCTCCAAACCCAAGTGTAATCCCGCTTTTTCTTAAATGAACAGTGGTTGTCAGGCTATGAACATTTCGTGACATTTTTTTGATTGTTTTGGGTATTTTTTAGGACCATTTGTTTACTTGCTAAATAAAATAAGAAAAAAAATAATTAAAAAAAAAAAACTAAACTTAACGTTCCTTGCCTGCGAATCGAACCCGGGCTCGTTTCGTACACGAAAGTCAGCATCTTAACACTGTCGACTATCGACCATGACAATATTGCGATCAAAAACAATATTTATCAAAATCGAAATACCTTGCAAGACTTTCAAAAATTGACAACTCGACACATGTAGCACAGATCCCATTGTTGGAAATTCGATGTTGAATTCGGGGCGTATACGTAATTTTTAGAACAAACTTGATGGCCTCGTCGCGCCTATTAACACCAATTTTTTTTTGTTTGAAATTTTATTATCTATAATACAAATGGTCCGGGTGGCTCAGCGGCTTGTGTGCGCGACCGCTGTGCAAGAGGTCGTGGGTTCGATCCCGCCTCGGAACATCTAATGAAAAGTTTTTTCTTTGAATAAACTTTACACCCGGCCACACTTCTTTGTTGTTGGCGCCAGCTTTGTAGTAATTAGCCATGAAAAGCTTCTCAAACTGCCGTTCGGATTCGGCGTTAAACTGTAGGTCCCTTTCTCTTGTGCTAAAATATTAGAAGCGGACGAGCCAAGAGATTGAGAGAGGTTCGGCTTTGGCCCTTTGGGGCTGTGTCTAGCCTTGGGGCTGTGTCAACTTGACAAGCCATTTTACTTTACTAATCAAATAGAACCTTTCAAGGTGGCGCCGTTACTAAATTTCTATTTCGCTCTTAAAAAAAGCAACCTAGTGTGCATGCATGCATTGATATGTCCAGAAAACGATTGAAAATCAGAGCTTGCAAATAACAATTAACCATTTTTCGTTATCCAAAAATAACAGTTACTTACGGAGCCTTTGAGTAAAGAGTCAGAGATGAGCCGTTCTCATCGGCTCTTGAACATTTCGCTCTTTTTGCTCAACGAACAACCAATGGTTTTGTTTCGCTTTTGCTCTGTTCATACGCTATAAAAGTCACTTGCGTTTGTGTGTGTCTATGTGAGAGTGGGGTGTCCGTTTGGGCTTATGACTCGCACAAGCCTCACACACACCAAAAAAAAAAAAAACACAGAAAAAAAAGACCTTTTGAGGCGATCAGTTCTTTTTTTCGCCCGTCTGCTCACTCTTAATGTGATAGTGCTCAGTCGGACCGCTCTCTATAAATTGTTATTGAATGAGCAAAACGAGAACAGCTCAGCTGAGAACGGTCAACTCAAAACAAAAAGAAACAAAGCTCAGAGCGAGAGCAAGCGTGCATGGGTTTTTTTTCTGTTTTGTTATTGAGCAGCCCGCAAAGGGAAAAACGATCAATTGTTATTTACGAGCTCCGATGAAAATACACGAATTAAAGGGTAGAGGGTATATTGGAGACTGTGCCCTTACTTGTTGAAACTTTATGTTGCCCCAAAATAAGCTTCTCACAAGAGCACTATGCGACTTATTGACGACCTTTTTGATTTGCAAACCAGCAAGTTATTGTCCGCAGGTCGAGATCAAATCAATCATTTTGAGTATGATTTTATCTCGCCATTATTTTTTTCTCGGATTAGGCTAGATTTTGTTTCGAAAAATTTTCATTTTCATTTAAGCTAGGTTCTCCCAGTGGTCGACCAATATCTAATACGTTAACACTTAACATTAAATGAAAGTCAGATTGGCATTAAGAAATTTTTAACTTAAAATCACTTGTCGAAAAAGTTTTCAATTTGTGACTTTTTAATCCATTATAGAACGGTATCTCTACTGGTTTGCAAACCTTCAAGCCCTAATTATGGTAACAACAAATTTTTAATTAGTCAGTCAACATGAACAAAGTTCTGAAACCAGCTCTCTCACATTCCTTGGTTTTAGTTGAAGTTTTGGTAAAGTGAAAGCCTAATTACCCTCTTGTCTAGATTCTCTCCAATGTAAGTAACATTTCCTTTTTGCAGTATTCGAATATTGGGATAATCCCTGTAGTGATTATTCTTTTCTAAAGGAAATCAAATTAAGTCGCACAATAAAATGGTATGTTTTCGACCATCTAAACTTTTTGGTTGTGCACATTGTTTCTGTATTCTGTTCCTAGACCAGCAATTAGGAGAGTTTAATCATGAGTAGACTCCTACTGCTGGCAACCTTACTTTGTCCTTTAACTGCTTGCCAATTGCTAGAACAGAAATCAAACGCAAACACACACATTCGCATATTCCCATTGATGCACATCAAATGCAGGCCAATTTCAATACACACATAAATTACCACAGAAACTGAGAGAAGCAGAGAAATAAATGCACTCATTTATCATCATTTCGGGGCATGGAATTGCGAATAGTTTGCTGGCAATTGCCAATTGTTGTGATTGGAAGCAAATAGGCAGCTAGCTCTAGCACACACACACACACACACATACACTTACACACAAACTCACTCCTACCAACACTTTGGCAATGATTTTTCATGCATAAAGCAAATGGCGTAGATGTCGAAAATTTTCATTGGCAGTTGAGCAAATAGTCCCAAAAAATGGGAGCCCAAAAGCAGGCAACAGGTGCCTGGCAATTTGCGAGTCTTGGGCGGGGTAGGTGAACTTTTTGTTGAAGCGGAAAATTGCACAAGTAAAGTGCAAAATTAGACAGAAGCGAAGAGTTCGTCTCAAAGAAAATGTGAACTGCACACATATGCCAGTCAGACAATGTTTGTAAATTACTTTTGTTTGTTAATTATGCGAGCAAATGGTAGCCGACGAAAGTGAGTTCTGAATCAGGATGAGCGGTGTGGGAGAGGGTGAGCTTTGATTACCTTTGTAGAGTGAAGTATTCGAAAAGATGCCAGACAGTGAGAAATTAGTAATACAAGTTATAGCCCGTGCATTCTGGGAAGACTTAAAAAATTATAGGCTGAAATTAAATCAGTCGTCGTCAGGAATTAGAGCTCGCCCTCTCCCCACCGTAAGTCAACCGTCTTCTACCCAATAGGAAAAATAATGCCAGAAATCAACTTTGTGTACTCGAAAACCCCCGAATACAAATTTTGACCAGTCCAAAGCCAAAAACAACGACGTTAATCATTTTTGCCGCTTATCTTTTAAATCTCTGGGATAACCAACCACATAGCAGAGCTAATGCCATTAACATCTACACGGATGGATCTAAGCTCGATAACAAAGTAGGAGGGGGATTTTTCTCCACCGACCTATATATGGAAGTATCATTATGACTTCCTGATCATTGCAGCGTGTACCAATCAGAACTGGTGGCCATCCATTGGCCGCGAATAACCTTAGCACACTCATGGTCGAAGAAAGAAATGTATACATTTACTGAGACAGTCAAGCAGCTCTAAGGGCGCATGACTCTCACACCAATAATGCCAAAACGCTCACGGAATGCCGTAGATCTTTAAATGAGATCGCTCGCAATCTCTGTATCCACCATATCTGCGATTCTGGTCACCGCAACATTGAGGTTAACGAGTCAGCCGACAGGCTGGATAGAAAGGACACTACCAACCTGCTCCTCCCGGAGAAGAGCACGATAGGGTCACTGCGTAATCGGTAGACATGCAGAACGCTTAGGAGTCGCCCACAATGACTTCTGTAGAAGCTACAAGTGTGAGGAGGAAACACTACTGCATCTTATATGTCACTGCCCAGCTTTTAGTAGAAGGAGACTCAAAACACTTGGTCACCCCTTTCTACTCAACCTCTCGGAACTATCTGACATAGAGATTCCGTCTCCACCAAAATTTTTACTTATTTCACAGTGGTTCAATCGGGAGGAACCCCCCTGGTTTAAATAGGGAATATATATGGTATCGCTATGGGCATATCTTGGCCTAAGTGAAGGGACAATTTATTGTCCCTTGCCATCTCAACCTAAGTCAAAAACGACGTTTATAATTTTTGCCGCTTATCTTTTAAATCTCTCCCAGTGGTCAGTGTAAAAAAGGCATGTTTTACAGCCGTGTTTTACAGCTGGTGAACCGAACCGCAAACCGAACCGGCTTCTTGCAGAAATGCTGAACCGAACCGAAAAAATTTGATGAGTTTTAAAAAGTGAATCGCTTTCCTCTAGCCAATGATGCTAATTAATTTCGTTTTCCTTAGATAATTTTAGTTCGACCCTTCACCAAGGGCCCCCTTGGACCGAGTTGATCCTATGAGAGCCTTTAAGGATGACGACACAAATCGAACAACATGTACTCCTCGAAGTCAACCGCAATTGCCCGCCGATCTCTTAATATTCCTGTCACCAGTCTGCATTCTTTTCTAGAAAGTTAATAATTGCTTGGACGACAATTTACTCCATTTTCTCAGTTCTTCTTCACATTAATTTAATCTTAGTCGGAAGAGTCTTTTCTCATAAGATTATTAGGGTGTGAAAGATGCATAGTACGTATTCATTTCTAGCCGACATTCTCCGTTTTCGAAGTGCATTCCTAGAGTTAATAGATGAATCCTACAAGTCCGTCTTCATAAGTTTTGGACACTCTCACAAGAATCTTAAAGATACTCAAATGGTTTATAGGAATTCAATTTCCAAAGTATTTGAAAAGTCACTTTACGATAGATATCATAATACAGTCGAACTTTTCTAATACGAACTTCTGTATAACGAAGTTTTTTTTATAGCGAGTTAATTGAAACGATTCTATACTACGAATTTGCCAGGGATCGTTAATAATGATCATTTTGAAATTTTTCATCCACAAAAATCATCATCTTAGAGTACCCGTTTGGGAAAATGAATCATAATAAAATACAATTATATTTTGATAATCTATGCATTTCCGCAATGATTTTTATTTTATTGCTTTACGGTTAATGATTATTTTAAGTAAAATAAATTAAAAATAAACGAGAGCGCAAGTTAAAGTCGGACCTGCCAGACTTCGATATACCCGTTACTCAGGGCAATTGTGTTTTGATTTGGTGCTCTAGCTCTTCTAGTTTCTGAGATTAGGCATAAGACAGACGGACATGGCTCTGTTGATGTTGATGCTGATCAAAAATATATATGCTTTATGGGGTCGGTGATGCTTTCTTCTGCCTGTTACAAACACTTGCACGACTTTAGTATACCCTCTTTACTCTACGAGTAAAGGGTATAAAAATAATCATAATGACTTGAGTTAAGAAAATAAAATTCAAAAATAATGATTAGATGCATTGACAGTCAAAAAACTTCTGGGATGCGACATAGTGTAGGTTATAGATACAGTTTAATGCAAAATTGTGGCATACCACAAATTTTTCGTGCACATCAAAATTTTGAATAACGGTTAAAAAACCGTCTTTTCGAGGTTCATATAGTCAAAATATCATATGTCTTAAACTATTGCATCTCTGGAAAGAGAAAATTGGGGGAGCAACATGAAAAACAAATCGATGTTTTCAGTTTTTTGCGACTTCTTGGTACTTGAAATGAAAATTAAGAGGTCAAATTTATATAAAACTATTTAATTTTGTAATGCAGTTTCAAAAAACATTTAATTTTGCGTTTCAGTTTCAAAAAACATTTCTTCTGCAACTTAGTTCATTAAAATCGAATAATATTTGGTTGAGTTATTTAACTTTTAAGGAAAAAAACCATAAAAAATAGGAGAAAGTTAACTTCGGCTCTGCCGAAGTTTTGAATTCCCTTGCAGTTTGTTTTTCTAAATAAGACTACTTTTCGGACCTTTCTTTTCCATGGGAGCCATACTCTATAGAAGTCTGATTTCGACTTTCCGTTTAATTCCGTTTAAAAAAAAACAGTTTTTCTCATTGGAACTTCTTTTTCGACCGATCATTCATACTGCAGCTATATGCTATAGTCATGCGATTTTGACAAAACTTTGTAGAATTGTGTAAAAGTATATAAAATAAATATATGCAAACGTAAGGGACGATTCCATTGAAAACAAAAAGTTTTTCTCACAAGAAGTAGTTTTTCGACCGATCGTTCCCATGGCAGCTATATGCTATAGTCATCCGATTTTGACCAAAATTTGTAGAATTGTGTGGGAGCATATAAAACAAATACATGCTAGTTTTGAGGAAATTCCATTGAAAACCAAAAGTTTTAATAACTAAGACTATGACAGCTATTCTATATAGATGTCCGATTTCGACCAAACATAGTGGAATCGTGGGAAAGCATAGCAAACTAAGAAATACGAAATTTGGAAAAACAAAAAAGTTTTTGTCACTAAAACTAGGTTTTCGAGCGATCGTTCCTATGACGGCTATATATATATATAGTTATCCGATCCGGCCGGTTCCGACAAATGTGCAACGTATATGTACCAAAAGCCTTTGGTGAAGATTGCTTTCAAACTGACGGAGATAGCATACAAACAGACAGACGGACAGGGCTAAATCAACTCAGCTCGTCGTGCTGATCAAGAATATATATACTTAATGTGGTCGGATATGCTGTCTTCAATGCGTTACAAACATCCGGACAATTTTATAGTAGCTTCTGCAAGGGTATAAGAAGCCTAATTAAAACAATCAGAAAAGTTTGCCAAGCCCGACTATAATACGCTCTGTACCCACAAATGTGTATGCTCAGTGTAAATTTAGATGCTGCAGTAACATAATTGAAAATAAACTTGATCTGTCTGTAAGGATATGAAGCCTATGTTTCATACATGTCCAACCTATATCTCTAACCATCTCTGAGATCTATTTATTCATATGGACAGACGGACAGACACACAGGCGGACAGACTGACGGACAGACGGACATGGCTATAGACTTTTCTACTTTAAAGAAAAGAAAAAAAAGAAAGAAGAACCCTAAAAATAATGGCGATCTTTCTAGGCGCCAAAACAATGGCGAATTTCTTAAATATACGGCGAGTTTTTTTTCTGAGTGTAAAAAATACTTTTTCTAAAAAAAAAAATTCAATAATTTTCTCTAAAAACTCAACAATTTTACGGTCGACAGCATTCTTTACTGTTTTTAGAGACGAAAACATATTAAAGTCTCTACCGCCCATTGCATACTTAGGAGAGCGCAATGAAGTTACTTGTTGTTTCGGCGGTATGACCTGGCGCGTTATCATGATGTAAAATAAAAGGCCACAACTCCTCTTCCTTTCGGTCTTCCAACAAATTTTTGAAATCTTTTGGCAAGCAGTTTTCGGTATACCAATAAGCAGTTACGGTCTGACCCTTGTCCAAGGGAAAAGGAGCTACAATTTTTAATCTGGAGAAGTAAACTGATATCATCAGTTTTGTTGCTTAGCGTTTATGGGTGGGTTTGCTCCAGTTGGGCTCCATACCATGGACTGCTGTTTGGTTTCCGAATCGTACTTATTGAACAAAGCTTCGTCACCAGTAAAGACTTTATTAAAGTTGTCAGACTGCCCTTTTTCGAATTCATTTAGGAAATATTGGGCAAAGTGCAGCCTCTTTTTGGGCGGTATTTAAAATGCGTGAAACTCATCTCGCAGACTTCTTCGTGTACAGCAGGTCATGTGGAAATTCTTGAGATACGGCCATGACATTTAAGCCCAGTTCATTAGCTATCATTTCCTGTGTTTATCGATGGTCTTCGTCTAGTTTAGCTTAAACTCTGGCTACGTTTATCTCGTCGGTCGAAGATTTTGGTCGACCATCTCGCGGCTCGTCCTCTACAGAAAAATGTCCCGTCTGTAATCTTTTGAACCACTTTGAAATAGTTTTTAGAGATGGTCCAGTTGTCCCATATGCAATTTGGCATTCATCGAATATTTGTACAGTCTTTAATTAATGCCGAAAACTGTAGAGAATCAGATGACCAGTTTTTGTTTGCGTCGGTGCACGTTGGGCCAGAGAACCGAAAATTTGGCCAAAAGATAGAACGATTGTCGGAAATGAGTAAGAATTCTTATAGCTATTTTATGCCAAAATTTGGAAAATTTCGACAAATTAGTTTTGGAATGGCAGTTTTTTAAAGTTGATTTTTCTTAAAATTGCTCCAAGAAGTGGAGATTTAATAGTCGAAACTAGGAAAGAAACAGCTGGCGGTATTTGATTTTATATTTTTGAGTACGAACTAGATTTCAATAAAAAATTATAAAAAAGATTCAATTCGTATTATTTTTCATAAAAAAGGGCAAAAATCTTAAGTTTTGCCGTTTTTTTTTTCATTTGGCAACTTTTGATTTTCGAGTGCCCTTTACAGTTCACTCGCGACATGACTTATTATTTTCTTTGAATATTGTACAATAGCTGGAGGTATGCGCTTTTGCGCGGTTTTGCTTTGTTTTTCCGAGAATCGAGCTTAAAATGTCTAAAAGTAGGCAATCTTTTTCCGGAAAAACTTTGTGAAAATTCGTTAAAAAAAATAAGAAAAATATTTCTAAAATAAATTGCAAAGCGTCAGAGCTCCAACTTTAAGGGCTACAGCGTAATTTTAAATTCAAGATGTGATGGAAAATTGACTGAACTAAAAAAAAAAAATTTCCCATTTTTTAAAAAATTCATTTGTTTATTATTTGTACAATAAATCGAGAGCAAGGCCATTATAGATAAATCAACTGCTGAGAGGGGTCTAATTAACTGAAAGTCCTAGGTGTGGTGAGCAGTCCAAATCAGTACCTGTTTGCGATTATATCTCAAGATCCATTTGGCATATCATGACAAATGTTCTTTTTTCATTGAACTACTACTTATATATTATACATTTCTGAAAAATTTGGTTTAACTCCAAATACAATTTTTTTTTTTGTAGTTAAAAAACCAAAATGTTAAAAAAATTTCCAACATTTGATTTGGTATTTTTTCAATATTTGGTCAAAAAAACATTCACACCATAAAAATTTAGGCTTTGGTATTAAATACATTTGACATTTGAAAATGGATGTACGCGTTGAGAGTAAGTAAGAAATTTAGTGGGGTTTTTAATCAATGACTTATATAAGGACTTATACTCTTGGACTTATATAAGGACAACTTATAACTTTCTACGTCTTGAAAAATAACCGTATTGACCTTGCTTTCTGTTGTTGTAATCTGCGGCGTTTCCTACAAGTTGCTTAATAGATATACGCCACCCATCAATTGCCCCCAATCGCTCCTGGGATTCAACGCGATTTTTGTTTAAATATTTATGCAGTAAAAGCTTGCTGGGAGTCATTTGGCCAATTCACATATGTAGGCATTAGCCTCGATAGAGTCCCTGTTATGTTGTAAAATATTTGGTGGCCTGAACTTGTTGGAATGTCGAATCGATCGCCAACAGACGAGAAAGATTCCTGCTTACTTAGCAGCCAAATTGAAAATAGCATCTTCTTTGAAAAACATACATTTACAATTGTTTCATTCTCTGTTAGTGCCGTTGCATTTGCTGTTACACCAAGAAGTTCCTGGAAAACGCAAAGTTAACAGATTTCTATTATCATTCATAAAACGTATTTCATATATGAACCTCAAAAAGTTGTGCGTGACATACTAAAATGCGCCTTGAATTGGTCCATTCTGTACCTGGGAACTGTGTCCTCGTAGAATGATTTAGAGCGAATGCGATTCCTTTTGATTTTTCGATTGCCACAATAGCAGCTACGAATGGGTTGCTCATTGACCAGATCAGCAATTTTATACCCATATTATATCCATCCCCAAAAACCGTCCCAATTAAATTCATGTTTCCACAAACCCATTTTTGCACAATTTTTGAGCTGTCAGTTTATTTTTTAGTTTTGGGGTTAACAGTTGGCCGTGCAATCGGTAAACGGTCTCACCAATCATACATTTATATGATTCCATCTCAGCAATCATGTTCGTCAAATTTGTCAATCGCAATCGGCAATCATTGTTTTCAGCAGGTAAAATCGGCAATCATAAATCAGAAATCTGGAATGCGCTACCTATTAGCTTCAAGCACGACTTGGGAGCTAATGATTTTGACTATTGTACAAACAAGGATATTTAACGACCCATATGGTCTCTTGCCCAACGTTTTTAATCCCCCCATTTTTGACCCCACGAAAGGGTGAAGAGACACATTACAAAAAATGTCTCTCTTTACTGGTCTCCCCTGGTCACAAAATGGATCATCCTGTGGTAGCCGGTCTTGAAGAGGAAGTAATGAGGGAACCTATGGCCGGGAGCCCAGAATAGACAGAGGCCCCCAAAAGGGGTTTTTAGTGGGTGGTGGGGGAGGGAGCTTTTGTATTATTTTTGGCGGTTGTTTTTTAAAATTGTGCTAAATATATACCCAAATAATTTAATACCGACTTGTTGTTTTTATACCCTGTTCCTTTGAAAATGGGAGAAGGAAGCATTTGCGACCCTATAAAGTATATATATTCTTGAACGCGTGTTTCTCAGAGACTATAAGAGCTAGAGCCACAAATATTAAAGTCTCTACCGCCCATTTGCATGTAGATAGGTGTATACCCGATTCAAAACGAGTTTGTTTCAGATTTGGAAAATTTCCTCCCCCCTCCCCCCCTAAAAACTGTCAGAGCCACAATTTTTAGATAGACCTTCCAAACTTTACATATATTAAGTAAGGCCCAATATCTATCTATTCTGAAAAGATCACTAAGATCGGACAATAAACACCGAAGTTATATACGAATCAATTTTGCTTGTGGGAAGAGAGGGGGGTCTTGCATTGTTCAGTTATCGCGCGCAGTTACCAGTCAGTAACAATTTTGTTTTTAGCCGTTCTTTGCTTGATGAAAGTGAGTGGGTGTTGTATCCAGCATCCCCCAGTATGGTTTGCCGCAAATAAAAATTAAGTCTGCTCGGGTTGAGTTTGAAAATCAGAGTGTGTTGTCTTTATTCATAATTCTTAAGTGCTAGTTGTGGAATGGGGAATGGAATGGTGGAATGAATCGATGGTACGTTGGGAGTTGGCTTTTTGGCATGTCAGCTTGTGGTCAGCGTTTTGTTTATGCTGAAGTAGTTTCCGCTGTTTATTTGAGTCAGCGTTTATGTTACAAAGTACGGGCCGTTGATCTGTTGCATCCGTGCTGGTTTTGTCGGTGGCGTCGTAAAGTGGTGAAGGGGGTCGTTAGGGTGTATGATAACTCCTCCCCCCCTAGTATGGAGTGAAGGCCATAACGAAGGGATGGCTGAATCGACAGGTTGCGGAGTGGAGGCCAGTTGTGGGGCGAAGACCGTTTTCGGCTTGTTAGTCATTCGGAGGATGATGACAAGTACCACTATTGTGAAGAGTGCGAAGTAAGTAGCAGTAAATTGGTAATGTGATGAGTTGCTTATGTGGTCGATCTTCCCAATTGTCGATATTGCCTCCAGGTGTAATTTCTCAAGTGATAACACCTTTATCGTCTGGTTTTTTGCGATTCGTTCGATTGGGGGCAGTACGAAGGTGAAGTGGTCGTGTTCGACAAATTCCCTGTCGCTATACTCGACGTCGTTTATTACCAAGGTACAATTGTTGTATCTCAGTATAGCTGAACCATTAACTTGGGAATCTTCTTGGCAATCGGAAGTTATTGTGATGTTCTGTCCATTAAATATGAATATTACGCCCTTTTCAGCTTCGAATATGTTGGTGGTTATTTCCGTTTCAATTACATCGCATTTGGCTTGTTGTTGGTTGTTGACGATGTCCAGTAAACATTTGTGGTTTTTGTTTACTATTTCCGTGTGTGTTTTTGGGCAGAAGTAATTATGTTCAATCCTGAAGCACTTTTGATCGAACTGGTGGACGCTGTTGCCGTCGTAAGCCAAGAACTCCGGGGAAATTATGAATTGGGATGTGTTTATGGGTAGTGGGATGGCGTGAATGAAGTTATACAATTGTTTGTCGAAGATGGGTATTTTAACATTAAACAATAGTTTTGTATCAAAAGTGTAACATGATGGTGATAGTAAGTTATAAATGTGTTCATCTAATTGTATGTTAATGTTCTGTTTGGTGAAAAGGTGTCTGATGTTCTCTATCTGCTCCTTATTAAACATAAATTTTGGGATTAAACCCAGCTTGCTAGTTAAAAGACTTTCGGCCACGTTATTTACGTGTTCTGCTAACGTGTCGATGTTATAATTTTTTCGAACATATGCTTGCTATGAAAAAGTTCGAAAGGAGTGTGCAACGTGCTTGAATGTATCGCATTGTTGTACGTGGTTAATACCTCTGTAAGTATGTCAGTATGTTCGCATTCCAAACTCAATTCTTTCTTCCGATTCATAACTATTCTGTATAATTCGGTCAGGGTAGAATGAAGTCCTTCAACGGGTGCATTGCCCGTTGATTGTTGGAATGAGGTGACGTGGGTTATTATATTGTATTGAGCAAGGAAATCATAGAATAAGTTTCCGCAGAATTCTGCGCCTTGATCGAAAACCAACTTTTTTGGTAAACCAAAGCTGCTCATGAATTTTGATAGGGCTGCGATGACCCTTACTGAATTTCTATTGTCAAGGGGGTATGCTTGGGCAAATTTTGAAAATTTGTCAATGACAGTGAGGTTGCAAGTATTGTTGATAGAGTAGATATCGATATGGATGACCTCCAAAGGTCCCGCCGGAGCCGGTGGAGTTTGCATGTTAAAGTAGTTTAACGGTTGTTGGGCATCTGGTATTATTTGTGGGTCTTCATTGGTATTGAGGTTTGGCTCTATTCGGCTGAGTGCGTCAGCAACTACGTTTTGTGAACCTTTTTTGTATACGACTTCGTAATCGTAAGCGGCCAAGATGGTTTTCCATCGAAGTAATTTGGGGTTTTGGCCTTTCAAGTTTTCTAACCAGATAAGCGGTTTATGATCCGTAACTATTTTAAACCTTCTACCAAAGAGGTAGGACCTGAAGTGACCCACTGACCAAATGATGGCTAGCATCTCCTTTTCAATGGTAGAATATCTAGCTTCTGTGTCCGACAGTGTTCTGCTAGCGAACGAAATGGGTCTGTCATTAGTATTTGGGCCTTGTGATAGCACTGAGCCTATAGCGTAATTACTTGCGTCAGTGGTCAATGTAAATGGTTGGCTTAAGGGAATTGATGAGTTTCCTGAGTCCATATTGTGAGTGTTGTTGTTATTAGGAAGGGGATCTATTTCGTCTATACGTTCAGCTTGATGCTGTTGTTCGTCTTCTAATTCCCTTATTTCAGGTAAACTACCCCCACTTCTTAGTCCGAGTCTGCCCCTAATCTTGCTACCGATGGAGTCTTTTCTTGACATCTAATGTTGTTGTTTCGATGGTTATTATGAAGTTGAATTGTGTATTAAAATGAGTAATAATAATGTGTATATATATATATATGTGTAGTGTGTGTGTAGTGTAACTTATATGGTAGTTTGTATAGTACTTAATAAAGTGTTTTTGCTGTTGTTGTGTGGTGGTGTACTTCAATGTGCACTGTAAAATATGTATATTAGTAAAAATTAAAATAATATATTTTATGTAGGTTAGCGAACATGTGGCGTTTGTGTAATATAAAGTTTTATTTATATTTATTTTTTTTTTATATTTGTGAAAATTTCCACTTTAAAAGGACCACTGTAAAAAAATTTTCTTATCTGTGTAACCATATACAACAAAAACCCCAACGAAGCGAATTCTAGCATAATTCCATTCCTATGTTGCGTCAGCAGTTTTCAATGGTGGCTGAAACGTTGGCGGCAACAAAGGGAAGAAATGTTTGCTTGATTTTTTTTTTGTTTTTTTTTTTTTTTTTTTTTGATGGCATTAAATAATGCACAATTTGTGTCTTAGTTGGTCTAGCAAAATTATGTTTCTTATTATTGTGTTTGTACACATATGTGATCCCGGTGCCTTATCAGCGATTGATGTACACGTATTCGGTCACTATACGCAACGAACACAAACAAAATTGTTTGTCCAAAATTGTAGTCCCGGTGCCTTATCAGCGATTGATGTACACGTATTCGGTTACAACCCTAAACAACAATTTCTTTGCAAATTAATAGAAACTCTTTTTTTTTGTTTGTTTCTTTTTTTTTTTTGGGTGGCATTAAATAATGCACAATTTTTCTTAGGTGGTTTAGCAAAAATTACGTTTCTTATTATTGTGTTTGTACACATATGTGATCCCGGTGCCTTATCAGCGATTGATGTACACGTATTCGGTCACTATACGCAACGAACACAAACAAAATTGTTTGTCCAAAATTGTAGTCCCGGTGCCTTATCAGCGATTGATGTACACGTATTCGGTTACAACTTTAAACAACAATTTCTTTGCAAATTAATAGAAACTTTTTTTTTTGTGGTTGCTTTTTTTTTTTTTTTTTTGCATTTGTTTTGTTTTGTATTTTGAACATAATCACCAAGCGTTGCTTTTTTTGTTGTATTAGTGGAACTTTGTTTGATTTAGAATTGGTCACAGTTACACATGTTTGTATTTGTTTTGATTTTTAAATTTTTTCTCACAAAGGTGCCACTTGTTCGCTTACCTGTGCTTACACAACGAGAATGGCAAGCGTATAAGGCATTTTTATCCTTCGTCCGTGTCCGGCTGCGCCAGTTACCAGTCGTAACAGTCGTGGTTCAAGGCTCTCTGCTTGATGAAAGTGAGTGGGTGTTGTATCCAGCATCCCCCAGTATGGTTTGCCGCAAATAAAAATTAAGTCTGCTCGGGTTGAGTTTGAAAATCAGAGTGTGTTGTCTTTATTCATAATTCTTAAGTGCTAGTTGTGGAATGGGGAATGGAATGGTGGAATGAATCGATGGTACGTTGGGAGTTGGCTTTTTGGCATGTCAGCTTGTGGTCAGCGTTTTGTTTATGCTGAAGTAGTTTCCGCTGTTTATTTGAGTCAGCGTTTATGTTACAAAGTACGGGCCGTTGATCTGTTGCATCCGTGCTGGTTTTGTCGGTGGCGTCGTAAAGTGGTGAAGGGGTCGTTAGGGTGTATGATAACTCGCG
>JAEIFV010001219.1:0-75976 GCA_018904265.1 Lordiphosa collinella
GGCATCCACCTGTTACGTCGAGCTCATTTTTAATGCCCCAAACGATGAGGCAGAAGAAGCAGCAGCAGCAGCAGAAGATGAAGGCGAGACGGCGGCATTGAGAGCAAATTGCAAAAGTTAAATTCAACGAATGCCGAGGCACAGTTTGGCATAATAATGAAGGCGCAATCAACTTGGGACTCAGCCGGCGGCGTCGGCGGCGGTACACTGAGACAAATTCAAATTTTCCAATGTTTTTCTTAGTGTTTGGACGGCCGGGCTGGTGTTATTCTAAACGGCTTTTAGACAAAAGCATCAGTCAGCCTGGCCAAGTTCAGCCTCACGCTGCCAATCAATCAATCATGCCGGGCAGAAGCCTAGTCATCTGAGCATCTGCCGACTCTCCGGACACTCCGATCCGCTCCGCACTCTCTTTTCTTCTGGTCAAGTGTAATGGTTTTGTCATGATGCAGCATTTAAGCTGCCGCCGTTGATTGATGCCGCCAAGATGGGAGTTAGGAATTTCACACCATTACAACAACAGCAAGGAGAAGAGGAACAACAACAACAAGAGCTATGGAAATTATTTGAGCTGCATACACTTGTTGGCTATTTCGAGTTCGTTGCCTGAGTCTTTTGTATATGTTTTTTGGTTGTAGATGGGAAAACATTCGATAGTTTGGACTCAACTTTTGGCTACATACAAACAACCAACGGTCAAGGGATAAAGCACAATTTCAAAACCTCCAAGAGTTGTATAAGGAAAAGACACGGGTCCTTCTTCTCAAAATGAGATGATGAAGAACCCATTTGGTTTTGCCTACAAGCTGGTGACCAAAAAACTTAATTCTTTTGGAAAACCACCACCGTTCTGCCCGGAACAACTGAGACGTATAGTGGAGACACTTTTTCCACTGCAAGAACCTCTTCATGTACTTAACGTATCGCCCCTGCAAACAGAAGTAGAGCTTGTGACGGCCGACGAGGTACTAGTGCAGCAAAACCGGTGAAAGACGGAAAGGCGACAGTCCCAGACGGAATCCCAAACGCACTAATAAAACACGACAACCACGCCCCCCCTTGGAGCCTCAACGACAAAAGCCCATTTCAAGTTTTTGTTAACATGTCACAGGCCTGAGGAGAGCGATTGAAGACGCAAAAGCACTGAACCATGGTACGATCCCATATACTTTCAAAAATGGTACAGGACTATTTCCAAGACAGAATACTCATATATGAAACAGACCTAGGTACCGTACGCTATGCAGTGACTGGAGGAGTACCACAAGTTTCTCTCTAAGGAGACAATGGTTTACTGAAGCTTGAACTCCCTGAAGGCGCAACCATAATGGGCTTTGCGGGCGACTTAGCTCCAATTTTCGTTGGAAAATACCTCACAAACACCGAAGAAACCTACAACAGAGCGATAGCTACTATCAGCGAATGGGTAAGTAAGTCAGGAATGACACTGGCTATAACATCCAGACCTCCCCTGAGGTACCTTGGGGTAACAATAGACCATAGGCTGAGTTTTAAACAACATCTCTTAGAAGTGAGCAAAAAAGCCAGCATGACAGCTGTATCGCTGGCGCGAATAATGGCCAACACTAGAGGATCACAGCAGACGAGGCGGCTAATACTTGCTAATGTAGTAAGCTCTAAGCTCTTATACGCAGCACCAATATCGGCTGAAGAAACACGACACAGAACCTACTCACTGTCTGCCAACTTGGTACCAAGATTATGTGCTCTGCGCATTCCGAATAGTCTCCCACGATGCAGCATTGGTGATAGCTGGTATCATCCCAGTGGATCTCGCAGCCCAGGAATCTGCACCCCAGGAATCTGCACAGATCAGGAGACGATCGACGATGGCCCGTTGACCTAACCCTACTGCATTGGCAAAAATAATGGACAGAATCAACCAACGTACGTTGGACCTTTAGACTGATCCTTGACTTGGGGCCCCTTTACCTAAAATGTTTTGGAATTTTTATTAAAAACTCTTTTCACTTTTTCAAAATTTTGATATATTTATACTGTTTCAAAAATGATTTTTGAGAAAACTAAATATTTTTAATATATCATCTCCAACGGACGATTAAAAAGTTCCTCACGCGAGTGCAATTCCGGCCTCTCCGATAAATTTAAAAAAAAATTCTGTTACTGTAATATTGTCTGACAATACCTACAAAAAAAATCCGAAATTGAATTTTTTTATGGCCGCCGTTTTGAAAAAAAAAATTTTACCCCATTGGCCGCTTTCCCCCAAATCTTTTTGAACAATCGAAAAACATAGGTATTTACGACTTAATACAACATTAAAAAATTTTATGTCGTCATTTGTTTTTGAGTAATCACTGCACAAATTCGAAAACTCTTCGGCGCTTAAGGGTATGGCTGGACAGAAAACATGGTCATATTGACTATTACCTGACGTCACTCCAGACAGGACATGGGTACTTTAAATTCTATTTACATAGACTTACATAAACGAACGTAATGAACTCAGCATTAGGGTGGGGAGGACACCAGCGGATTGTAAGCTGTTTAACATCATGCTTGAGTCGGAACAAGATGTGGTCAGCGATTAGCCATATGGCCACCGTAATACTCCAACAGCTGCGTATCGCTGAAAGACAGCGCAATTCACTTCTTACAAGGAAAGAATCCTAGAAGAGCCTTGGGCATTCCCCCGGCGAAGTAATGCCTAACGGTGGTACCGCCGGGAATCGGAATGGGGGTGAATTGTTTAGTAAAAACATACAAACATGCTGTGGCGTAATGAAGTCGCGTTACAACCTTTCTAGTCTGTCACTAGAAAATCACAAAGCATCACCAGCAAAAGTCACGAGTCAAGTCACGAACACGATATGGTCCCACTAATACCAAAGAAGAGAAGTTGGCCACTTTGTCGACCAGTGTTGCCAACGCCTCTACACAAAAAAAGAAAATTAACCAAAAAAAGGCAGAAAACTGACTGATATTTTTTAAAAGAATAAAATAAAACAGGACAAACAATGTTTTCTTATAAATCAGGGATGAAACCGATCGAAAAAAAGGACTGGTTCGGTTCAATGTTTCACACAGTTTTTGAACCACCGGTTCGGTTTGTTACAAGGTTTTTTGCAGAGGGTTTCGGTTCGGCTTAGTGGTTCAGTTTTAATTTATTATAAATTTAATGAAGTCCAGTTTCCGTTGTCGAAAATATTCCCAATCTTCTCTCAAATCAGCGCGGAAAGGAATTTGCAACGCAATTTATGTTCTAGAATGCAGAAAATCTGTCAAATCTCAACCCTTAAAACCCATCCTTAAGTATAACAACCCCATATTTTCATGGTCTTTTGAAATTACGATTAGATTAGAAAAATGAATAAAAACATATTTCTAGGATCGCTCTAATTTCCGCCGAATATAAACCCCTAAAGCCTGTACTTAAGGATAACGTACCGAATTTTGCTTAAGTCTGTTCGGAAATAATTTTTTTTCAGACTTTCGAAGCTAAGGCAGTTCAAAAGTTTCTATAATTTCGCCGAGTCTCAAGCCTTAAAGCTTTTCTTAAGTATAAAGTTCCAGCTTGGCCTGAAGTCTGCGCGGAAAGGTATTTTTTTCCGGCTCCGATGTGCACGAACAATCACGAATGCGCACGAATTCAAGTTTAGATTTCTATGAAAAATCAAAAGTGTTCCCGTTTTCATTTGGAAAAAATTTCCAATTCAAGTTCACCCTCTCTCTTTCTTCTACTTACACACACCTGAAAGTGCCGTTGCCTCAGTCACTGCTAAACGATTTATATGCATAATTAATGATTGATACGGTTTTGATTCGGACAAAGCAATTTTCAAACGAAGAAAAATAGACCCAATGCCACCTGCAAGGCGGCATATCAAATCAACAAAATCAAAACAAAATTAATTGACGACAATTGCGGCAAGCGGGCAAAATGTGTGGCAACACAACATGGCCAAACATCGACAAACGTCAATTGTCTAATCAACAGAAATTTAGTCAATAAATCGTAATTAATTAACGTTTTCGTGGCAGCGCCAGGCCAGGCCAGGCACAACTAAAAGAGTTTTCAATTCGAATTCGAATTCAAATTCAAAGACATAAAACCATATTCGTGCAGAGCGACTAATTTTTATTAGCAGGCAACAAAACAGAAAACACAAAAAATTGGCAACAGCTAATCAGTGGGGCATACGCCCCAAATATAGCAACAACAACTAGGTACAAGCCAAAAGGGGAGTGGCTGGCAGGTGGCCGCCTTGATAACATCGTGGCAAAAATTGACCAAAAATTGAGCCAAAAACAGAGCAACCTTTGCAATCAGACTCAATTTGAAAGTTCACAAAAATCACAATAGTCATTTTCATTCTCATTTTGCAAGTCGGAAAGAAAAGGTCGAAAAATATGGAGCGGAAATCCTACGATTACCCCAAGGACCAATGGGACATCACCGAAGCCATGGGTCTAGGACGCAAGGTCAAGAAATCAGCTGCCGGTCAAGAGAGAGCGGATATTAGAGCCATGAAGTTTATACAAGAAGTGGCGCAAACCAAACCCAAAAATTGGGTTACCACCATGGCCGATTGGAGGGATACAAGCACAGCGGAACAGGAACTGGTGGCTCTAATGCATCACTTTAAGGTGGTGAGCCATGAGACGCCTGAGGGCGACATGTGGGGTAAAGATATCCCGGAATTGTCCGAAAGAGTTTTAACTCTGCGCGATGCTCATGGCAATACGTTTCCTTATATCAACGACCCCGATTACTTTCGACCCAGACGACAGAGGCCCGCAAATGCAGACTGGGAAATGAGTAAAATGGAGTATAAGAACAATGCTAGCCATCGGGAAATATGGAAAAACGCAATGGAAGCTCAAAAACACAGTGAACGTTCTTATAGCGGCATTAAGAATGAAGCAAGTAGCGCGGGATGGGGTTATGTAGGTGATGGTCCTACACATCAAGCTGGAAAAACTGAGATGCCTGGGATGAGTAGCGCTTGGTATAGTGGAAGTCAATCCAAGCAAGCGGATTCTGAATATGAAGTGCGAAGTGGGGGACGTAGCCCCACTGAAGAACCAAGCAGCTCACTAGCTTGGGCTGGAAGCATTCAAAATGGAACTGAGTCAAATGGAGGACATTGGAAGAACCAAAATATTCATCAACCGAAGTCTTATTCTGATGAAAGACCACATCAAGCATATGCCAATTATGGCGCCCAGCGTGAGAGCTTGCCGAATGAAGCTGGTAGCTCGGGAGGACATGTGTATGATGAACCCCAAACTAAAGCTCTGAGGCCCTGGAACAGACCAACTGGCGGCCAACGTGGGGCCAAACAAGCGTATCCAGATTATCAAGATCAAGAGCCGGTGGGGCATAGACGTTGGGCTTCGATCGGCCTTCAGCGTGGAGCTAGAACCAATGGATGGCATTCTTCTAAAGATGATGATACTCAACATACAACTAAAACAGCTGAGTTTGCCGCATCCGGTGGCAGCCAGGAGCTCCCAAAACATGGAGTACAAAGTGACACACCAATCCGTTATGAACAGCAGTTGGGACAACAGGGAACTGAAGAGGCTGGACGGAGAAACGCTCAACCAAGGCACACGTATGCGAGAATTATTGCAAAACGTCAAAGAGCTCGCTATTCTAAAGCATCTAGAGAAAGCCAAGCAGAATCTGAAATGGGTCCACTTAATTTACAGTTGAAAGAACTAAATTTAATTAAACCAGCTAAAAAATAATACCTTCAATGTTGTATTTTCGAAGTTCTTTAAGTTTTTGAATAAAATATATTTGTATTCAGAAACTCAAAAACAAGTTCCTAGTTCTCTCTGGTAACTAAAATAATTGAAATTAAATTCAAAAATATAATACGGGGTGGTCCACTTAAAAATTGGAATTTAATTTTGCTATGAAAAAATGCGGCTCGATATTTTTCAAAGGTTGAACATTTATTGGAAAGGTTGATCACCACGGCTGACTTGGAAGTAGCCCAATCGATCCACCCAATTGTTGAGAACATTTTCCATTGTTTCGGCACGTATGTCATAAATAGCAACTCTAATCTCGTTCTTCAACTCATCAATTGTTTCTGGATTGTTTGCATAACATTTGTCCTTGACCGCTTGCCAAAGATAATAGCCTAACGATGTCAGATCACAGCTTCTTGGCGGCCATTTCACATCTCCATATATGCTGATTATTCGATTTTCGAAGATATGGTGCAGAAGATCGATTTTGGCGTGCGCTGTGTGGCACGTAGCGCCGTCTTGTTGAAACCAAATATCGACCAAGTCTTCCGCTTCAATTTGCTCAAAGAACCAATCACTTAACATTGCGCGGTAGCGCTCACCATTCACGGTCACGGTAGCTCCTTCATTTTCAAGGAAAAATGGACCAATGATGCCTCGAGACCAAAATCCGCACCAAACAGTGACACGTGGTGGGTGCATTGGCTTCTTTACGAAGATATGCGGATTTTCTGTGCCCCAGATGCGACAATTTTGTTTATTAACATAACCACCGAGGTGAAAATGTGCTTCATTCGAAAAGATGATTTTTCGGTAAAATTCACCATCTTCGGCCAAACGATCTTCCGCATAATTTGCGAACTGTAGACGATTCGGATGGTCAATTGGCTTTAGCTGCTGCACCAATTGTACTTTGTATGGCTTCATGGCAAGCTCTTTACGCAAAGATCGCTTCAAAGAAGTGCGTGAAATGTCCAATTGTTGAGTTCGATGGTTGGTGTGTACATCATAGATGGTCCAGCATTTTGGGGAAATGGTAACCAGTTACATCCACGGGAGAATCATAACCAAAATGGTTTTCCACCACAAAAAGGGGAGTTGGCGTCTAGCATCGCATTCTGGAGTCCATTCCATAAGTGATTATTTCTTTTCCACATGAATGTTTATCACGGTTACCCGCGAATGGTTAAAGTTAAATTCAAGTAAACAAATATCAGCTGTTTGTATTGCTTTGATTTGTAATTACAAATTGAAAGTTTAATTGGCTTTTAATATTTCACCGAAATGGATTTACCTGCGTTCCTGCTGATTTGCCAGAAACAATCAAGTCAAGAGTGCGAGGACCATTTCGATGCGTTGATTATTGAGTACCAACGGAGATAAAAGCGAAAATCACAATTTGTAAGTTCATATTATTTTTAGTAGTTGAATTTTTTTACTTAAAATCTTGCATTTTGTAGAACGAATGGCGTGTTTTACGAAGCCAACCACGCATTTTTGGGAACTTCCTCAGAGGGCAACTTTAACGTGCTTAAAATTGTCTGAAGAGCAACCACCCGGCTTCTAGAAGCAAACGAACGGCCCCACTCGACATAGGTACGGCGGCACTCGGCGGAACGTCCAAGGCCGTTTTCGGGTTATATTTATCTGATAACAATATTATGTAGATTTTAATTATATGTTTGAAAATCGCCGCTACCTTCCCACACACCTCTGGACTGCCTTACGGCACAGCTAAGCCCTGAGCAAATGTAGTAACAGTGATTTGATCACAACGGATGACCTGCCTTATGGACATTTATCCTTACGGGGAAATACACAGGGAATGAGGTCATTTAGCTCATCCAGTGACTGACCTACAGAATGTGCCATGGACAAGTCTTATATGCTATTTACACTTGGAGTGCGTTATGCGCTAATAGCTAACAGTTAGCTTTTTTTCCCAATAAAAAAAAGCCAAATGTTGGCTATTAACGCATAACGCAGTCCTAATGTAAATGTTGTATAAAAGATGATTTGTGTTAAGTGGCACACTTTCGGACGGTCACATTGGGTGCGAGATGAAATCATTTTTGGGTTTTACTTTCTTTCCAGGAAAACCACTTTGTCCTCTTTTTTTCAAATTTCGCACACCCCTAAACGGTGTATAATTCAAAGCTTCCGGCATGCATATTTTTCGTTACCAATCTTAAAAAGACAGCAACTCATCATCTGGTTATATCATAGCTACAATTAGCTACAAAGAACTTTTAATTAATAATGCTTAATGTTGCATTCATAACTCACTCACCTACATAGCTCCCCCCCCAACTACCTGCCGCCCGCTTAGATCAAAAGCGCCTTTTCGGCCAAAACCACAGCCCGCCGCAAACTCGGCAGTTAATCAAATTAATTGCTTAGAAAATCAACATGTTTAATTCAAACGAACTCAGGCATCAACCATTTTGAACAATGACAAGTAACGAATTATGAAATAGAAGCGAGTGTTTTTGAATATTCAAGGCCCTCATAGAGGAATGTGCAACATTATTTTATTTGGTTTTGATTCTTGGAAGCGCATTATTTAGCTCTGAACTAAAAACGAAAATTGGCCAAAAACGAGGCACATAAATCTTGAAATTTTTTTCGGGTTGAAAATCATTGACAGCGGCGGCGGAAGCATTCATTGTTTCCCAATCCCAAGACCGCGACTTCTCGGTATTTTATTAAGCCACACAAATCAAAAGATGCCTTCTTCGTTGCGTTCGTGCTTGGGGACTTGACTCATGAATTTGGATGCTTAATTCTACTTAAACTTTTTGGTATTTTTTTTGTTGGCCTTATTTCTTCGATTAGCTGGGGCAAACAAGTGTTAACGTTTGGCGGTGGGTGCTCCACTCCTGCCTAAGTGAGTGAGAAACAAAACAATAAAAAAAGAGCTAAAGCTTTTTGTGTGTCGATTTTTGCCATTTTTGGGTAGCATCTTTTTTGTTTGTGTCTTTAGCTTTGTTTGATTTTGTCGCATTGTGCAATGTGATTTTTTTTTGTTAGCGGCGCTTTTGTTTGTTTGTTTTGGCTAGGAAGAGGAGAGGAGAGTGAGTGGGAAGAAAGGAAGGTGAAGCCATTACCGTTTAAAAGGTGTTGCATAACCCACTAAAAGCCTGCTTGACATTCTATTTGAATGAATAGGATTCAAAATGGAGGGAATTATTCGAAAATCGGTGGTAATCAAAGAGTTAGTGTAAGTTTAATTAGGAATTCAGGTAGCAAAAACAAGTGTTCTGTCCAGTGAGTAAGTGAGGATGATTAATTTGATCCTGTCTTTTTGGTGAGCAGACAGCATATAAAATTTTATTTTGAAACTTTTCGTATGCTACTTTTATATTTTCGTTACGTAATCACAGAACCTAACACCTGAAGCTAGCCTATCAGCAAACTAGATCCACAAAGCCAAAAAAATTTTGGGTTCAAACCCCCACCCATTCTGGTCCACCACAACCCACACAGACAGATTCAAACCAGCATCCTTTTCTTGTCCCTGCCCAGTTTGTCTCTAATTTAATTTGCATTTTAACAACTTTTTGCGTGTGGCTTTTTATTTTTTTGCTGGACAGCGGGCAAGGCTGATGCTGGGGCTGGGCAACAAAAGGCGTGACTGCAACATGCGCCAAGTGCGTGAAACGCCAAAATAACACAAGCAACCTGCCAAGATTTTACCTGCGGGCGCGCACCCAAGCCGCGCACAAATTAAATTAGTTTGAATAAACAGCGAGCGAGCGAAAAAGTAAGAAATAAAACCGAAAAATGCATAATAAATGAAACGAAACGAAACGAACACTGCTGAGCCAGCGAGCCCAGCCTAAAAATGGCCAGAGAATCAAAGGCAAAGGCAGAGGCAGACGACGACCGACGACCATGACAGAGACCCATCCCAGGAATCGAGTCTGAAACGGGCGAATGCGACTGCGTGGGCGCAAAAGCTTGCGCAGGTGATTTTAATCGCATGCCAGGAATCTGGCATAAACAGGTGAACCGAAGTCTGAAGTTGTCTACCGCCAGACTCTCCGAAATGGACCGCAAGGCAAAAAGGCAAGAAATTAAATCAGACACAGAAGGAAGGAAGGATTGCAGTTGAGAGTTGGTTTTGGGGCGTGACACGAAACACGAGTATATTGCAGGGGGATTTAACCCTGTTCTTAATCGAACCAGACTAAGACGACTCAAAGAGGTTGCGATAGTTCACTAACAAAATAAATACCTAAAAAATCTTAGCCAAACTGGGCTAGCCAAACAGGGAAACAGTTGATTTTACGGGTCGGCTTATTATCGACGCATTTGATTGCGTGCTTTATGAAAAAAAAATATTTTGAAATTTTCTGGACATCAAAAGTCTATTAAACGATTCGGGTTAACTCAAAAAAGTAATGATGCAGCTTGATTCCAACGACCCGAAATAGGGAGAAACCGTTGAGTTTTTTCATGTTTTTTTCACTTTCGGATGAGCGGAATATTCGATATCTGGCTGATACTGGAATGCGAGACAAAGGAACGAAGCAGATGTAAATGCTCGATGTGTTAACATCAGTCCGGCGCGCTCGTCTCTGCTCCAATTGTTGACTTCCGAAAGCTCGTACATCTTGTGATTGGGAAGAATGCAGTTGCGACATTCTGAAACGGGTAATTTCATTTATTTCATGTAATCGTTGATTTGTTCTTGCTGCCCTAACATTTCGCATGTGTGTTGCTGCATTCGTTCGACGGCCCAAATAGCCACCCCTATGTGTTGATGGCATTGTTTACTGTAACACACGCACACAGGTAGACCAAATTGGAACGATTGATTACAACGATATACCGATATTTAAGTAATTTCTCGAAAACAGCTGAACCGATTGGTCTCAAATGTTGACACTAGCTTCTAAAATGTTTTGTTAAGAAATTAATCGAAGCTTTTTCTTCACCGATAATAATTTTTTTTTATAAGCAATTTAAGTCAAAAATGTTGTCGAAAAACAATTTTTTTTTTGAGAAGCTGCCATTTTTCAATATATTTTATTTTGCTTATTCCTTCGATTAGTTTCCAATTTTAGCAGTTCTTTAACGAAATCAGTTTGGTTTTTTAATTTGGGTTGATCAAGTCCAGAGTTATCGTGTACGTTCCAAAGCTCCATTTTTGACTGGAGCTCCAGGAGATCAGCTGTAGCACCTTTCCCAATTATAATTTTTATGAATAAAAGAATTTTAATTACAAGTAAAAGTCACATTAATATGAGTACAAATTTTTTCTTTAATATATTAAAAGGTCTTCTCAGGAAAAATGTTTAAAAACTGGCTTTTTCCAAGCCAATTAACCCCTTAAGCCTAAAGATCCCCTTGTCTTCAAAAACAGTCTTCAAAATCTTTCTTTTCAAGCTTTTCAAGTTCAGCATTTACCGCATCAATTATCTCCGCGTTGGTGTTAAAGACCTTTCCCCTCAAAATTTTTTTAATATTTGGAAATATCCAGACATCACAAGGTGCTAGACCCGGAGAATATGGTGCTGGACTTTTTTCTTGGATGCCTAGAAGCACAATGAAGTTACTTGTTGTTTTCGGCGGTGTGAGCTGGCGCGCTATCATGATGTATAAAATAACGCCGCAATTCCTCTTCCTTTCGGTTTTCCAACAAATTTTTAATAACTTTTGGCAAACAGTCTTCGGTATAGCATTTAGCAGTAAATCTATGTACTTAGACAAGCTAAATCGATTTAGCTGGGGTCGAGTTCATATAAAAAAAACGGTAGCTAAACGCTTGCTAAAACTTTTAGCTGGCCTCTTAACTTGAGCCGTTCTCAGACAAGCTAAATGCCTTAGCTAAAAACGCGTGGCGCCGCAACCTTGACTGGCTAAAAGCTGATAGCTTTAGCTATAGGTTTCGCTAGGAAGAAGCATAAAAAATGGTTTGCAATTATTTAGCAAGTTACCCTTGCTAAATGAATTTAACAATGGCTGCAGCCTGCAGCAAAAAAACAATATAAAACACAACTTTTATTATTCAAATCAATTTAATTGTAATCAAATCACACTTGGTAAACATACATAGTGCAGTAAGACCGTTTGAAATTTGGTGGTATTTTTACTATTTTGGCGTTGAGCAGTCACACTGTAACATTAGCTGGGACTCCAGCGTAAAAAGTTGAATTTTTAGCAAGGTCTAGATTTAGTTTGTCTGAGTACATAGCTTTACGGTCTGACCCTTTTTCAGGGGAATAGCAGCTACAATTTTTGATCTGGTGAAGTAAGCTGATATCATCACTTTTGTTGGCGACTTTTGTTGCTTTGCTTTTATAGGCAGGTTTGCTCCAGTTGGGCTCCATACTATGGACTGCTGTTTGGTTTCCGGATCGTACCTATAGAACCAAGCTTCGTCACCAGTAACGACTTTGTGAAAGTTGCTAGACTGCCCATTTTCGAATTTATTTTGGAAATATTGGGCAAAGTGCACTCGAGCCTCTTTTTGGGCGGTATTTAAAATGCGTGGAACCCAACTCGCAGACTTCTTCGTGTACAGCAGATCATGATGCAATATTCGAGATACGGCCATGGCATTTAAGTCCAGTTCATTAGCAATCATTTCCTGTGTTGATCGAGGGTCTTCGCCTAGTTTAGCATTAACTCTGGCTACGTTTATCTCGACGCTTGAAGATTTTGGTCGACCTTCTCGCGGCTCGCCCTCTACAGAAAAATGTCCCATCTGGAATCTTTTGAACCACTTTGAAATAGTTTTTAGAGATGGTCCAATCGTCCCGTATGCAATTTGGCATTTATCGAACATTTGTACTGGCTTTAATTTACGCCGAAAACCGTAGAGAATCACATGACGAATTTCTGTTTGCGTTGGTGGTGGAATTTTATCTGAGTTACTCTCAGGTATTTTGCGTTTTCTCGTCTCCATTTCAACCGATCTTTCTGAAATTTTAAACCAACTCCTGTTAAACAATAACTAAGGATAAAAGTCACCAACTGACCGAACTTTTGTTAGTCCCCACGTAATTCACGTGTCATCCTAAGGACCCATTACCACCCTTACCTAAAAGGGCTTAGACATTCCCTTAGTTAATCAAAATGATATTATATTTCTGACTTGTTGCTTTTCAAATCGCTACTCACTTGCGAGTGCTCATCTCTAGCCACGCAAATGAGCAATGAAAAGGATGAGAGGGATTGTGGAGGAGATTCTTCATAGGAGCAGAAAAACGAAACGAAAATTGTAAATCACGAATTTTGCTGCGAGATATGCAAAAAGCGGCGCACATTTTGTAGCAAATTGAATTTTCAGCAGAACAAAAAACAAAAACCAAAAAAAAATAAAGGAAGGAGTAAGGCCTTGTTAAAGGCGAAAAAATAAGAATCAGCCGCGCGCGCTTGCGCATAAATTTAACAGTGCGGGGCGCAGGCTGGCGGATGGGAGAACTGCGACAGGTTGCAAGCAGCAGCAGCAGCAGCCAAGTTTTGTATCCCAATCTGCATATACAAGCCATAAAGCAATTTCCATTGGCGGAGGAAGACTCCCCAAAAAAGGCGACAAGGGCGAACCAGCCTTGATCCTTGTCAAGTGCAGCAGACGCAGAAAAACTTTAATAAGTTCGCAGCTACGCAGATTTGTGCCTGCTTCCCGGGATACTGTTCTGATTTCTAGGTTTCTGTATTTTATTTACTTGATTTTTATGCAAATTGTTATTTTTATTTGTTAAAGGAAAATGCGCACAACAACTGCGACTGCGACGACGACAACGTTTCGTTTTTGTTATATGCAAAAATTGTGTTGCTTGGGGGGAGAAGTCTCTGCTAGTCGCAGACCATTTATAGCTGGTGGATTTTTTTCCTGGCCAGTTTTTCGTTTGCCAAATTAGTGAATTTACATGTTGAACAATGATCAATGTTTTGTTAGCACATGTTTGCTTTACAACGTTGTTACTACTCGTACGAGGACCGACGACCATAACAAAGCCTGCGATCTAACTGTTAGTGCTCTGGTGCCCCTGGCAGGAGCAGAGAACAATGAGATAATTTTTGGGTTGTAGAAGATTGGAGTGGAAGATGGGCAAAGTTATGTGGGAGATGTGTGAGGTTATAACAAGTGTGGTTAGGAGGAAGACATGTCACTTGGATGATTGATCTTCTCCCATATGACCCCTCTTCCGGTCATACCATAGCTTTCGCTGACATAACCCTTTTCGACTCTGCCTCCATCAAATGCCAAATGCCACCACCGCGAGATCCATAGAAAAACCAGGCACTTAAAATGCCAAACGACTGTATGCGCGCGCGCGCGCTCTCGCCTGTCAATGACGTTTGTGGCCAATGAAATTAGGTAATAAGCTTGGCCCCATATACAAACACATTTTGCGCCGGGCCAAGTCCAAGTCACTTTTCATTTCCAAATGGCAACGGCAAGTGCGCCACCACAGACCCGGGGAGAGAAATAATTTATAAGCCTCGATATGACCAGACCATAAAAGTCCTGTCCTGGACCGGCCGGGCAGCCGCCTGCAGGCGGCTCTGTCAGTTCGACTGTCAATTGGACTGGCAACACTTCGAAAAGGCGCGCGGCGCCCGTCGAGCACAAAAAAAAAGCTCTGGCACAACACGGCAAACAAAGCCACAAAATCGGACTTGGACACTAAAATGAATTGAAACTAATATGCCAAAGTGAGTGGAGTTGTCGACTGACAATGGCTCCATGATTCTCAAGTCAGAGCCGGAGGGGTTCAGCAACAATAAAAACAAAATCTATAAACAGGCGAAAGGATATAACAACAATTGACCATATGCATGATTACCCAATTCCTAAAATGGGACTAGAGATGGGAGCGTGCTGGTGATTGAGAATCATTTAATGTGATACTGATACGAATCTCAACTTTGCTTAGCAGATGCTATGCAGCAGATGTTAGCAGAATCTATGGTCTTGCCTTCTTCTATTCAGATAGTTCATTTTTGTGATTCAGGAAGTTTTTAGTGTGTTCTTTTCAGGTACAAAATTCTTATATCAAGTACGATTTGTTTTCAAGTGTTAAAACCATTTGGGAATTTTAGGATCATATTTTAATAGAAATAGTTTCCGTTTGTCTTTTTTCTACTCAATCTAAGATATTTTGTACTTAAGTTAAGAACGCGATTTTCTCAAATTTTTCGAATTACTGTAAGTACGAAAAGTTCTTAGTTCAAGAACGTTTGTTCTCATTTCAATAATATTGATGGCATTTTTTGATTTTAGAATGTTTCGTAACTAATTTAAGTATTTCCGAAAACAAAACATAATATTAAGTACGAAACGGTTTCCCGATTGGTCTAAAACTTTGGCAGTCGTTTTTTTAGTGAACCAACGATCTTTAAAGCTTTTATTCTCGGCAGCGACCGAGCGAAAGAAGTATTTCAAAATATCTTATTTTAGTAGTTACGTTTATTTTCAATTTTTGCACCCCTCGGACCCGCATTGAAAAAACATCATCATCTAATTTCAAAGATAGTTGCTTGATTCCTTCTGGACATATTTAGTAATCAAGATTACTTATCGATCCGCCAAAGGAATGGTAATGATCCGTTGAATGATAGTCTAGTTATAAGGAAAACCAACAATTATGGGCGGCACCGGGCGCAACGGTGATGGGCAACACTTCACAGTTACAGAGTATGTTATAGTCGGGCTTGACCGACTTTTTTACTTGGTTTTGTATGAGGATTCGGTTTGCGAGCTTGAACCCAAATTTACCAATGGTAAATGTTAGGAAATTTGAGGATCAAAGTTTTTGGGAGAAAGTTTAGGTTAGAGTCGGGCGCGTGACGTGTTTTTCTTCGTGTTTTAAGCACGCACGGCTTAACACGACGTGCTCGTGCTGAAAGTTCAGATTTCGTGCGTGCATGTGCGTGTCAGTTTTTACCGACATAACACGACAAGCTGAAACTACTCGTCTTCACAGGATAAAAGGCTACCAAGTCAATATTTCAATTGAACTTATCAGATTAGTACACAAGGCTTTGGTCTCGTGGATATACAACCTGCTCAGCTGCAGAAGAGTACAAGACCAGTGGGGTACCTCAACTGCGACGAAGGAGGCACACGGCGGCACGCCTCAAGGCGGAGTACTGTCACCCCTTCTATGGAACCTTGTGGTTAACGAACTACTAAAGAATTTCCACAGAGAAAACCACATACGTAAAGTTCATGGAGAGGACCCAGCTGCAGGCACTGGTCTGTATTACGGGGGCGCTGAGGTCCACTCCAACCAAAGCATTAAAACACATCTTAGGTGTCAACCCCCTGGACATCCAAGCACGCCTTGTTGCAGAAAAGACTGCTCAACGTCTATGTGCGGCAGGCACAATGGCGCTACAAAGCTATGGACACAGCATGGTTAGTAGAGAGTAGGGTGGTCGATATTTCTCAAAATATCAATATCGATAATATCAAAAATCAAAAATTTCAGTATCAATATTTGATATATCGTGTCTAAGAATTATCAATATATCGATAATATAGATATTGTCTAAGGCTTACAAAAAAACTGAAAAGCTGTTACAGAAAGTCTACACCATCAGATTACTAATGAACAGTGTCAATGGCCATTCTATCTGATCCTTCCAATAGCAATGGCATAAGATAAAAATGACTTAGTTTTAGTGAAATTTAGTAGTGAAGTTTTTTTTTTTTCATTAAACCTTAAGGACTAACAGATTTAGAGCCGATTTCACATTTTCCATATAGAGCTATCTGTCACATAAACTAACAAATAACAGAGTAAATTGTGAGTTTATCTGACAACTAGCAGCTATCTAGAAAATGAGAAATCGGCCCTTTGCTTACTTAAATTATAAAGTGACAGATTGATTCTCATATAGATTGTTCATTGCTTTTTACCAATAGTGGTTGGCCAATGACCTTAAGAAAACCCGCTGCGGATACCATCCGTTCAGATGGTATATAACTTCCAGGCGTAATTAAGTATCGAAATGCGATTTCAGACAGCTTGAGCCATTCATCCATATTAGCTCGCCAATAAGTACTATAATTGGGTTCATGTCGCGGGCTAAGTTGGCTTTCTCTAAGTACTCGCTCATCTCTTTAGAGGATGGTTTATTCGGTGAATTGTGGGACACTTTTAGTGCCCTTCCACACTGATACCTCACCAGCATATGTTATAGTCTGAAAAAACATTTGAATTGAAAGCATCTGTTTCCTTTGACGCAATTGGTTGGTATTGCTTGTGTTCGGATATATCATTCCCTGTTTCGGAAACTATAGCGCGCATTGCATTTGCAGCAGCGAGTCTTGTCGTAAAGTACGTCTTCTTAAAGCGTAGGTCCAATAGCGTGGCTTTTGCAAGCATCTGGTTGTATTCACTTAGTGAAAGACGTCTTTCTGCAGCTTTCTGAAAAAGTTCCTTTGCTGTCTCTCCCAACTTTGTTTCCACTTCAACTGTAGCTAGTTTTCGCAGCATTAATGTAGTCATTGGAATTACCAAACTTATGGTGACATATTTTTTCTCGCTTACATTTTCAGTCGCTTCTTTGACTTCTTCAACTAGCTTATGTTTACCGCTATACGCAGCCCTTGATTTAAAGCACTCCAGTATGGTTGGTTGGTCAGACTCCGTTAAATTAACGCTATCGGTTTTTACTGCAGCCAGTGATTCAGCATTGCAGTTGTCATTCTACAAAATAGATATTGGATTGGACCGCTTATTATTAACATTGACCATATATGAACCGTATATGAATATGAATGTACGTACGTGCTTGCGTTTCCGAGAAACGGTTGAAGCTGCCACTGGAATGTTGCAGCGTATTGCTACATCCAAATGATTTGTTCTTAGGTGCGATCTTCAGTTGATGGTACTACCACATGATATAATATCGACAACCCTAGTAGAGAGATCAACAATAGCACGGATTACATTATTGCAAAAATCAACTCAATATGCACATCAGCACTATTGGGACCAGAAGACACGACTGGCCCAAGAAGCAACGCACTTCTTCGATATTCTCAGTCGGAATTGGTTTAATGTTGTTACCCGGTGTATCGAACTGCCATAAAAATATATAAAGGGAGAAGTATTTGTGATCGAGAATGATTTCCATAGGGGCTAGTTTCTGATATTACCTGCGTAGAATTTTTCGCAAAACATATCTGCGTCAGATATGGGTTTGGGAATTGAGATATCCTCAACTTCCCAAAATGTTTGCAACAGATTGCTAATATAATATTGCAAATCGATTCAAGAAATGTTCATGGATATCGGTGAGAGTATCACTTACAAATTTATTAACACCTGAGCACTTCAACCACCATGAATCAAGCGATATTTTCGTGTCACGCTGCCATCTCTTAACTTAAACTCAGTATTTGTTTTTCTTTTTTTGGCCAAAAAGTGTGACCACTGTGATTAATTTTTTATGGCATGCCTTTTTAACTTAAGTTGTGATTTATTGACGCGCCGATATAAATCATTTAAAAAATCCAATGCAATTCAAATTTTGTCAGACACTTTTAATTATGTCACCAAATGTTTACAATAAATTAATTGCAAATCAATTAGCTACCCGCTAGAGAAAAACGCTCAAATTGAGTGCTAAAATTATGAGGCGCGCAGAGCCATAAAATAAAAATCGCCTATTTCGGCTGCAGGTGAAATACATTTATAGAAATATGACTTAGCTTGGACAAATTAAAGTGCATTGCTGTGTATGGAGTCCATAAAATTTTATATTATTTGCATGCCAAGAGCTCAACTGACTCTGTATTTATTAATTAGAAAACAGCAACAAAAAAGCACAGCGAAACTTGTTTCAAATAACTTGTGCTATATAATTTTTGAGTTGGCTGCTGAGGTGTTAATTGCACAGTGGGTAGCGACACACTCACACATACACGGACACACATTTGGGAATCGGAATCGAAGTTGTATGCCCGCCAGTTACCGGCGATTGAAAGTGTGAAATTGCTAAGCAATTGTGATTGTTGCCGAAGTCAAATGTGTTTTTTTTTTGGGGGAGCAATTGGCAAATTGCATCAGGTGGTTGTGGTGGGGGTGGGTGGGTGGTATGGGAGTTTATGGCTTATGATTTGTATGTGTGTTGATTACCTTGAGATGGGTGTGGCACCCAATGATTGGCCATGTTAACGTTTTGCTACTGTTGTTCTGTCAGCATTGGGCAATATTTTCCAAGCATTCACTTTTAGCAAAGATTTTAAAATATAGTAGATATGGCATCTTATCAAACTGTTTTTCCTGCAGACATACCAAAATAAATCTAGCCGTTAAAAGTTGAAAAGTTTTGATCAGATTTGGAAATTTTTCCATTATTAGTAATGATTCATAGGTTTTGTATTCATCCAGAAATGACGCAGAACAATTTTTCGTGGCTGACACTGACAGATACATTTCTTGAGTAGATGGAAGTCGCATTAGCTTACACCTCGTCAAAAAATGAACCAAAACCCTTTTATATGGGTGCTGCATTTACTTACAATTGGTCCCAAAATGAACCAAATCATTTCTTGGTATATATACGGATGACGCACTTACTTACAGCTGGCCCAAAACACTTTTTAGTATTTAGATGGGTGCCTCATTTAATTACAGCTAGTCTCAAACTGGGTAAAAACACTTTGGTATTCAAATGGGTGCCGCATTTACTTACTTACTTAACCAAATCACTCCTTGGTATATAGACGGGTTCCTCCATGCCAGGAGGCTCTTCCAGCGTTCACGTGGAAGGCCGAACTTTTCATAGAGACAGGCAGAGAACCATTCACCTAGAAAGATGCTAAAAGATGTGATCAGATCCTTTAGCAGTGTGACTCCGCCGACCAAGACCCTTGGAGGCAGGCCTACTAAATAGCCGTTAAACGACTCTTCACTAATAAAGAAGCCAAACCAAGTGTCCCGGGTGAGCTGAAAAAGACTGTCGAAAATCTATTTCCAACTCGCATGTCGGACTCAACCATGCACCCTTGTTGTTTCGATCCAAACACTATAAAGGAAATCACGGAAGCAGAAATACTGCCGGCGGCCATGAACGTGCAGCCCAATAAGGCACCCGGCCCGGATGGTGTTCCGAACCGTGCTCTGAAGCTAGCCATTCCACTGCAACCAGCTCAGGTTGAGGCTATTTTCAATGAGAGCCTGCGGGAAGGCATTTTTTCATCCATTTGGAGAATCCTTATACTTCTTCCTAAATAAAGCGATCCACCGTCCTATAGACCTATCTGCCTTCTCGACACGGTCGGTAGAATACTAGAGAAGTTTATAAGTCAGAGACTCGACGATTCCATCACTGGTGCAGTTGGGCTTTCGCGGACCGTGTAGCACTTGTTGCTGTAGGCAAAGTGCTTCGAAAAACCGAAGAGGCGTGCAATTCTGGCATTGAGCGCATCCATTGGTAGCTTAGAGCGGCGAGGCGAGACTCGAGCTGTTAGCAGTCGTAAGAAGGTACAGCCAGCCTGTGTCAGAGTCAATGGAACAGCAATAAAATCCAAAAGAGCCATTAATTACCTCGGAGTAATGCTGGACAAAAGGCTATGCTCCGAGAACATCTGACTGAAGTCGAATCCCGAGACTATTACCTGAAAATAAGAAATATGAAAACTCAAAAACAGAAAGCGTTCGTAGGGCGCTTTTCTAAAGTCTTTTCTTAAAATAGGGCAAATTAACCTTTAATTTAGAAAACAGAGCCCTTAAAGAGACTACTTTAATTTAAAAACAGAAAAAATTTCTGATCTAACTTAAATAGCGATAGTAGCCATGCTTTTAGAAAAAAGCGTTAGATTACAGAAAGTTCGCCCCAGGCAAAAAATAAGCAGCCCACCAGAGGCGCCACCCCAACGGGAAAAACCGCCGCGGCCGCCGCCGTGCGCGCGACAGCCTTCTAATCCCAGCGCCTTGACATTTTTATTTATAATAATATCAAAGCAGCGGGGGTGCGAACGAAGCGGACCCGGAGCGGGACCGGGGGGATTTGGACCGACCCCCGGTGACGACCACCCCGAGTTGACCCCGGACGCCGGACCACCACACGGTGGAGGATCTGGAACCGGTGGAAAATGTTGAGGTGAACTTTCACCTAACTCTGCTAATTAGTGGACATGGCTTTTTTAGGAGCTACCTAAAAAGAGTCGGCAATGATGATGGAGGAGATCAAACACGTCTTATTCGAGTGTGTAAGGTGCAGCATAGATCCTGGGAGTAGGCGGGTCATCAAAACTGCGAAGCAATGTCCCGCAGGTTAATCATTCTGTCAATCTTTCCGTGGTTTCATGAAAATAAATATTGACGGCTGCCTCATATACTTACATATAGCATAATACGCTATTTGGTGCCTCGTTTACTTACATCTAGTCCCAAACTGGGAAAAAAACACTTTGGTATACAAACCAAACCACTCTTTGTTATATAACTATAGATGGGTGCAGAATTTACGTACAGCTGGCCCAAAAACCTTTTTGGTAAGTAGATGGGTGCCGCATTTACTTACAAATACTACCCAACTGGCCCAAAACACGCCTCAATTATGTGTCCAAGAACTGATAACAAGAGGTGGCGTAGACATCAGACTATCAATCCAGCGGTTAAATCTTCGACCCCGGGAGCTGGAAAATTTTATTATGCAGTTGTATGTTACAAAAAGAGCTTTTGCAGATAAGCAATTTTATCATCTTAGTAACCCTTTAACCAGTATCTACAGAATTTACATCTTACATGGCATATCTAGCTTACCATATGTACATATCGTTTGATATTTGCCAGACCAAAGGTCAATTAAATCTAACATAGAGAGAAAGTTATCAAACAACATGCATACATGAGAGCTCCCATCGATCAGCTCAATCGAAATGGCTTGCAAAAATAATAAAGGGACAGCCGCCGAAAGTGTTTTTCTCCGACCTGCCCATCCCACCCTGCCAACCAAATGCCAGGCAATAAATTTACTTTAATTTCTCATAAATTTAAACTTTGCATATTTCTTCCTCTTCTCTCTTTTTTTTCCTGCTCGGAAAAGACAATAGCTTTGTGTACTGGGGGCCCAACACCCGCGCACATTTACATGCAAATGAGCAGAGGGCAGAGCCTGTGGGTAAGTATTGGTCCAAGCGAAGAGTGGGTGCCGCAGCTAAGCACCATTTTTGTGGCACATGCCGCTGGCTGGGCTATTTCGGACCAGGCGACACTTTTTCGCGACAAGATGTCCATCAACGCCTGCGTGTCTAACGAAGGCTTGCGTCGCGTCACTTCAAAGCCTTTGGCGCCAGCCACAGGATGCGGAACGCGAGGCGAAACTTTATGGCTGACACCAATCAACTTTAGGTCGCCCAGACGTTGTCTAATGCCTTTGTTTATGCTCTCTTGGAGTCCATTGCGATGTCGCTGTCTCTTTGTGTCGTATATATTTTAGAATGGAGCCGGCTCTTAGTTTATTTTAATGATTCGACCATTTACACCCACCCGGCAACTCCTCAAGCTCAATTGACAGGCCCTTTCCTTTACTGATTTCTGATTTCGGATTGTCACCCTTAAATCTCAGTTGGTTTGTGCATTTTGTGGCTCATCGATTTGGTCAAACATCTTTGACAAATCTGCAGTTTTATTAGTTGGCAATTTTCGTGAGACACGTGTCTTTAAGACGCAACGGAAATGAGGCACATTTGTTTTGACGACTTTTTATTTGGGAAGGGGAGGTTCATGAGGGTAAAGGATTTTTGGCAAAGTGTGTTTGCATGCACTGAGAGAAATGAAAATTGTAATTTTGTGATATTCCAAAACATGCCAGGAAAATGAAAGTCTAATAATAAGACGGATGAGTGCAATGAGAAATCTGAGCTCAGGAGAATGCAATAGGGAAGCTGTCAAGCGGATCGTAGAGCTACCAAAACGTCGGAACTGGCGAGCAATCGATGCCAGCAATTTGCTATCCACATCCTGAGAGCTACTGAGACTGCGCTACATTCTCAATGTAGAAACGCTGCAGCAGGCGAGCAATCGATACCAGCGACTTGCTTTACTCATCGCATTCCAGAGAGCTGCTGAGACTGACTGCCCCTTAAGACAGTTTCTCTCAGTGTACCCCTTGAGACATCCCCCTCTTGCATAACCATAACCAAAAAACCAAATCTTCCATCTAACTTCGCTCCAATCTGATCAGTACCAGGAAAAAAATCTGAAAATCTCGTAAACAGACAAAACCTCAAAAATAAAGTGCACAGAAAATAGCAAAAGAGGGTGACAATATTAATTTATATTATTTGCCTTGCTGCAGCATGCCGCAAAGTGTGATTGTGACAGGTACCAGGGGCCGGCTCGAAAGAAATCCAGATACGGCACGTGACCAACCAACGGCGAATATGCATAAAAATTGAAGATGTGATAGTGTGCCATTAAAAGCACGCGGCAGCAGGACGAAAGCATATGCTGGGCTTCACTGTGTTCCCACAGGCTGCAAACCAATTCGATTGCAGAACTCAAGTGGCTGTTCGTGGTCCACGCTACTAGGATGATGATAAGTACCGGGACAAGCATTGAGAAATTAAAGCCCAGCACGCACACCCCCCTCGCCATGGGCCACCCTTCTGCGACGCATTACTACCAAAATTGATGGCCAACAGACGCTCGCTGTCTGCCACAAACAGATACAAAGATACAAATGTATCTTCCATCGTCGTCAAACCACCGAACAGAAACACTTGAGCAACGTTTCCCACGGCACGGCACAGGGGTGCGGAGTACGGCGCCCCGTTTTAATTGCCGCCCCTGGATGCAGCTTAGCAGCCGGATCATCCCTTGGTAGGTCTGGCTGTCAGCTTCATTATTTGCCATTTTAGCAATTTGATGGTAAACTTTGACCACGGCTGAATAGGTAGATGACAGACCGGTGGCTGTTGATGTGTTCAATATTTGCCTGCCGTTTGCTTCCGCTTCCCCAGGGTGTGCAAACACTACCCACGCACACAATGGACACGTTGCTACTTTCATGTCTATTGTGTGTCTGAAGTTTCCATGGGGGTAAGCCATTAATTTGGTTATGCCTAGTCTATTATTAATTTGTTATGGACCTGGTGTATATCGAACATAAAAGATGAGTACCTTGAACGCCCTACCACTTATGTTACAGAAGGTATACCAGATGACGTGGAGTTATAAAATTGGATGGGACATTACAAAGCGGTTTTTGAAGTTTGGATAGAGTGGCTTTTGGTTTAAGTGGAAATGTGTTGTTATTGAGATATAAAAATTAGGTATTCTTAAGACAAGTTGGAGTTTTTTTGGTGGCTCTGACCATTCTCTAAAACTGTTTTTGCGTCCATGTGAAAATCACGGTTGTATTTGGGATATACCCAGTCCTGATCTAAAATTTGTATCTATACAAAGATAGAAAAGCATTTAACTCACCCAAGAACACAGACCAAGATTCATTCTAGGAGATATATACAGCCAAGTTATGGGCTTATAAAAGTGCAATGCGGATAGCCAACCAATGCCATTTTCTGCAGCAGTATAGAATTTACCCCCGAAGCATCGAGACTTCGAAAGTTTCAGCGAGTTCATAAACACCTTCGAGACTCTTTCAAAATACAACTGGAACTTGGGGCACTACAGCTTAGCAATCCTCTAATTTTTCTTAACTTTCATTTTCTCGCTAAATTTTTACGACCCTCTAAACTCATCTGCCCCCTAACCCCATTTATATTATCTAATTTCTCAGGTGGGTTTCCTTTTAGTGTAGTTATTTTAAAAAATGATCTGCCCCTGTTTATGGTATATGTATGGAAGCATAAATTGATTTTACACTAATCCAAATCATTTTTTTAAATTGGTTATTTTTTTATATTAATTGAAAATTTTTTTCATTGTTTTTTAAAATTAATTTTGTGGGTAGTGGGAAAAAATTGTAAATCCACTAAGAAATCGAGGGGAAAAATGGGAAAGTTTTCCCTAACTATATAATTAAAAATAAATAAATTTTTATTTTAAAATATTATTTTAACGTTACTACTTATATTTGAAAATGTATTTACCAAACCCTAACAACCATGAACAAAACCCAAAACAAAACTGGTTTCCTAACATAAACGACGAACCGAAACGGAATCCTTTCTTTAGCCAATGATACTTAATCGTTTAGGAATTTGAATAACGTTTCCCTAAGACAATTTTTATACGACATTTTTCCTTCGAACAAGGTAGATGCAGGATTAATATAACCTTTATCATCTCTGCAATTGCCCGCCCAGATACTGAATATGCTTTTCTTGAATTTTTTGTTCCCCACACTAAATATATCAATTTTTTATAAGTACTTCTTCATCTAAACTTAATCTTAGTGAGGAGAGTTTTTCTCATACGATTAACAAGGTGTTTAAGATGCATGGTACGTATTCTTTTCTAGCCGACATTCTCTGTCTTCAAAAGGCATTCCCTTAGGAACTTATAGACGAGTCCTGCAAATCCGACATCGAAAATTTTAGACATTCTTCTTAGGATTTTAAAGATATTCAAATAGTTAAAGTAATTGTTAGCCGTCTATAGGTCGAGGATTGATTTTTTAATTTAATTCAATCTGAAATCAACAACAATGATATGAACATATGGACCCAACCGTTGTACCAGACAGACATGGTTTCGTCCGGAACCAACCTGGACTCGTCAGTGAGATTTAAGCTTAGCCACACCAACAGCCATTAGCAATTACCTATTTAAAGCCACTCTGAACCAAATATAGACTTGGGAATCATAAGTATTATTCATCTTTACGTTCACATGCGTCTATTTATAGCTACAGCTTCCTCCGAAGTTATTGCAATGGTGCAGGGGGCTGGGTCCAAATGTCAAATGTTTATTTGCTGTTTTTAATGTCAATTGTTAAACCCGACAACGCAACAGACAAGATAACTGGCCAAGCATTTCTCTTGAATACATTTTAAAGGGGTTTTCTTTGCTCTTTATAAATACCAAGGTATTTTTTGCTTGTTTTTATAGAGAAACCGTTCAGTTTTTTAGAACAATCATTTCACCGTGACTGTTGCTTGTGCCTGTATATGGGGTTAACCACCAAGTTTTGATTTTAGTCAAAGTGATTGTTAGCCGTCTCAAGGTCGAGGATTAGTTATAATTCAAAAATCAATCGGAATTCAAATTGTTTATAAGGATTCCAAATCACCTTAAGTCAGAAATCATAATATTTCATAATGTGCCTCTATGAACCACTGAACCGAACCGAAACCGCGGTTCAGTTAGCTCCAAAACTAAGTAATAAACGCAATTTTAAAGGCTAGGCCAAGTTCTACAACTTTCCCGAAGACATTCCAACCAAATTCCAAATGGTTTTAGAGATATCAGCGATACAAAAAGTGCCTCTTTGTCAGAAAGGCGAGCTTAAGCCCACAATTTCAAATGCCCATAAAGAAAGTGCTGACTAATCTGACACAACGCAGCTAGGGTTTTTCTTTATACAATAGTAGCTTTCAGATTTACCGGTATGAATGAATTAAAAAAACTAAAAGTTGCAAAATGTTGCACTGTATAATGGGTGTGGTCAAATGTGGTAATCCAATATCGCAGTTTTTCGATGCATGTGACCATCTTTTAAGGAAACGTTTTAAGGGTCAGTCTCTCAATAAATTTAAAATCTTAGAAAATTCTACACTCAAACTAAAGGAAAATTATTTCGCCTTAGACATTTTTAAAAAACCACCCTAGAATTGAAATCGCCCCCAAAATTTGAAAAATTTCTATAGTTAAGAAAACTTTTTCTCATATTTAGAAAAGCTACCCTGCGAACGATTCGCAGATGTGAAGTTTATAGGCTTATATGGTTTGAGCCCCCTACTGGGCGATGCCCAAAAGGAAGAAACGCCGCAAGGCTCGGCATCAGAAACAATGACTTCTGTACAGCGCCTCTTCTGTCATTGTCCAGCTCTCAGAAGAAGGCGACTCGCAGCTTTGGGTCGTCCTTTCCTAAACTATTTATAAGACATTTCTGAAATAAATGTTGCCTCTTTGCTTTGGTTTAAGAGAAGATACCCTTCCTCTACGTTTACAAAAGGGTACATGTTAACACAATCTAAGTGATGATATGAGATCAATCCCAATTTCAATCATCGCAACCAACCATTCAACAACTCGTGTTATATTTTAAAGTGGATTTTATAATTAGGGTATTCACGACCCCCAGTTGAGCAGTGGAGTTGTTGAATTGAGGAAATTTTTAATTTTTTACAAGTCGAAAAAAACGAAGATTAAAACAAGTCAATACTATTGGCATGTTTACAAAAAATGTAAGTTTGCTCAATTCAACAAGTCCACAGCTCGACTGGGGGTAGTGATTACACTATATAATCTTGATTGTTTTTTCTATATAGTACAGTATTTTTCGTTATTTGTAGTTTAACGGATGTAAACCGCTGTGCAAGAGGTCGTGGGACATCTAATGAAAAGTTTTTTCTTTGAATAAACTTACACACCCGGTCACCCCTCACTGCTGTTGGCGCCAGCTTTGTAATAATTAGCCATGCAAAAGAGCTCCTAAAGTCTTCTATACGCTCCCTTTCTATCGGAACCTTCTCTATCTGTTCTATTTACAGTTACCGCAACGTTTTGTCCGCCCATAACAATAATTAGCAATTTCCAAGTCCCTATTGGGTTTCCCAAACCCCCTCCCCCCCCCACCACACACACAAAAGGTTAAACAAATGCTAATCGCATTTGGCTGGCTGCAGTTCTCTCTCTAAATCGACATCATTAAAATGCCGCAGAACGCTTAAAATTTTCAAATTAATTCATTTTAATAAACCCACAAATCGTGTGCCAAACCAAACGAAGCGGGAGCGAGCAGCGGCTGCCGGGTGGCGGGGGAGGACTCCTCGATCAATTCTTCCGCATAACAATTGGCCAATGGCAAATATTTTAACAAAGACCAAAAACAAAAACTCACACATGGCTAACCAAAAAAAAAAAAACAAGCACAAAGGAATCGGAATCCGCAGCCGAATACGAATTCGAAATTCGGTTACAGATTTATGTAGATTTGGAGCATGATGAGGAAAGTTTTTTGTACCACTGGAGGTCAAAGTGAATCACGCTTAAGTCCATGACCATTAAGAGCGGAACGTGCAACGGCATAGGAAATTCATTTTGGTTTTTTTTTTGTGGGTAAAGGAGAGCACAAGTAGCCCCCAAAAGTAATTTTCAGGCACCTGGCTGCCAATTAGTGTAATTATTAAAGATTCCCTGGCAGAGTGGAAGGAGGAGCAGTTGGCGCAGTTGAAGTAGGAGGCGGCAGAAATTCTCTGCCAGCCACTGGGGTGCAATAAAAATTGCAATTTTCATAATTGCCCCAAAGGCGGCCAGAGAGAGAGAAAAGATGGTGCAAAAAATGTCGCCTAATTGGCCACAGAAGTTTTTGCTCTGCGATAAGCTGCTGCTTCTCTCAAACGGCCAGAACAATGCAGTGGCAGTTGCCTGGGGGCTAGAGCAGGTTAAGCCTGCGAGCTCTGTGACAATATTTTTGCTATTTCTGCTGCCGCTTGCCGCTCTTCTATATCATTTATCAGATGTAAGTTGGTTTCTTCTGGGCAGGGAGATACCCTCACTAGTTAAGGGTAGACACGGCTAGTTGATGCGCTCAAAAATTTCCCACAATATGTCACTTGCAACTTGTTATTTGATGCCTTAAAGACTAGAAAAATTTTTGAAATATTTGATTCCTTTTCCCTAGAGTATCCCCGCTTCGTCTCTTCACTGGTTGGCCTCCTCCTGCTCCTCATTGCTTCTTAAATATGGCCTTAGCTGTGGTGCACTGTGTTAACATGATCTTTTATTACTTCTCCTGCTTTTCCGCTTTTCCAGTATGTGTTTTGGTTTGCGGCTTTTGTGGGCTTTTCTTTGGCTTTGACTGCGATTGCCACCAGGTGAGTTTATTTACCGCTAATAATGGTCATTTGAGTGGATAGTTTTCCGCCACGTTGACGATGGCCTGGCCGTGATAAGCTAAGCTCGGCTTAGCTCCGCTCCGCTCCAGGGTTACCATTTAGTAGAAACGCGATTTTTGAATTTGTCTGGCAAATTTGCTGCTCTTAATTGACAAAACACACCAAACATGACCAACAACCAGCGGCGTTTTTATGTACCGAAAATTTGTTTTACTTTTTTCTCTTTTTTTTTTTGGAAAAATCTCAAATTCGAACTAATAAAATCATATATGCAACAAATGGCAGCAGCAGCCATGCCAGACCTCAATGAGTCACCAGAAAAAACCACTTGGCCCCCAGACAGCTGTGTAGACTTGCTTACAAAGTGATGTGTGGAGTGAGGGGGTGGCTGGGGGCTGCTTGTTTGTCTGGTGCTACGGGGCGTGTTATTTTTTTTTATACCTAACATGCTGAGGTAACGACAACAACAACAGCAACAACTGCCAGGCAAAGTGTCGATGAAATTGAGGAGAAATAATATTTAATTTTTAGCTAGGTTAATGAATCAATTGAAAGAGAGGTGTCAAAATGTGTGCAATTGGTGTAAAGATAGACAGTTCAGCTAAAGCTATTAGCATTAAGAAGCTTGGAAATCTTTAAGTTCTTCGCTCGAAGTATGCAAACAACCTCAAAAGTGCTGTCTGAATGTGAGCCATCTGCCAAGATGGATATTGAGATATTTATGAGTATTGAAGTGGGCTAGGACTTGCGAATGAGGGAATAAACCTGGGCAGGTATCCTTCCTAAGCGTGTGTGTTCCGCTGACGCATTTCTCCGGGTTAATATATTCCGAGTTTCTAAACAGCTTCAGGTATTCCTGCAAGACATCTTTAGCTTCATACTACTCAGCAAGGGTGGCGAAAAAAGGGCCAGTGGGTCTGCGATAGGGATGAGGAAGGTGAATAGGCTATAAAAAGTTGGTCGTATCACTTTTGCCCATCCTGGACAACCCAAAAGGTCCTGTCAGGCGATGACTGGATTTTCTCACTTCAAGAATTTGATATGTTCCGTTTTTTTTTAGAAAATTTTAAACTCAAAAAACAGGTCCACGCCCAGGTCCAAGTCCAGGTTTGCAGAGACATCGCTTGTACAACACCCCAACTGCCTTGCCTAATTTTTTTACGAAATAAAAATTTGTCGGACTCACTGTAAATACGACGGCGGCCCTGCTAGACGGCTATTGTCCACTTTTGAAGCCGCTCGACTGTATGGCTACTTATACTTTTCGGTGCGTTGGTTGAGATGAGCTGAACATTCAGTTCTTATTTTGAAATAAAAAAATCTCATTTTCTGAACTCGTTTTCCCCCTTATTTTTTTGGATAAAATTGCTTGCGATGAACCAAAAGCAATATCGGGGGGACACTTGATTACCTGCAAGGCTTATTAAAGAACCGCTGACTCCAGAAAAGCCACCCGCAATGATAAGGAAGCTGCCAAATGCATAAGAACACTGCGCCACCAAACGTTTGCTCTTTGACAACCAGGGATGCAAACCACTCGAAAATAAGTGCTGGTTCGGTTCAGTGGAACACAGTTTCTAAACCGCCGGTTCGGTTCATTACATGGTTTTTAGAGCTAACTGAAATGAGGTTTCGGTTCGGTTCAGTGGTTCAGAATTAAGTGTGAAGATTTTTGTCGTAATGTGACTTTTAGCATACTTTGGAAGTTTAATTCCTATAAACTAGTTGAAAATCTGAATATGGGCTTAACGACCTGTTTTGATTTTAGTCAAAGTGAATGTTAGCAGAATCAAGGTCGAGGTTTGATTGTAGTTCAATAATCAACCAGAAAACTCAACGGAGAATACATATGAACATGGACAGTAGCTGTGGCTGTGTAGACGGCCGTTTTGGCTGCCGCCATGGCAAAGCCTTCGTCAGTACACTGTCCAAATTTTGTGAAGTTGGGTTTGAAGGATTTGTCTATTATTTCCTAGAGAAATGCACTTCAAAAACAAAGAATGTCGTCTAGAAAAGAATACGTACCGTGCATCTTACACACCATATTTATCGTAATCTCTGAAAAAAAAGTTGCATTCCTCTGCCATGTTTACTCGTTGAAAGTTTTTTTGCAAATGATGTTCGTGAGAAATGTTCGACTGATTTGAATTCTTGTTCAGTGAATAAGTTCGTCGAAATAATTCGTGTGTGGATAGTCTTCTTAAGATTGAATTAGGGTCTTTACCTTACCAGAAAATTGAGAATATTGTCCACTAGAGTAGTCAAATTTGGCTTTATCAGTGGGTTTCCTTGTAGAGGGTCGAACGGAATGTCTTATTATTATTTTAGGGGAACAACTGAAATTCGCATAATAAACAGAACCATTGGCTAGAAAAAAGAGATTTTCTTTTTAAAGCTAGTCAGATAACTGAACCGAACCGAACCGTTTTTCTTTGTGGTTTACGGTTCGGTTCAGCATTTCTGAGAGGAAACAGGTTTGGTTTGCGGTTCGGTTCACCAGCTGGAATAAGCGGTTCGGTTCGGCTTGGTTCGGTTCGGTTCAGAACTAGTTTGCATCCCTGTTGACAACAATGCATGATTCCTTTTAACAATCTTAGCCGCAATAAATTAAATCGCTCCTCTTCCTAAACTCTCTTTCATTATTTACTCGTTGTTCTGCCTCTTTGAATTCCATTTCCATTGCCTGGAGCTGAGAAATTCGATTATTCATAAACAAATGTTGGAGCCAGCTGTTTGTATATCGATAAAAATATCGACAAATCCAACGGGACTGAACTTGCGGTTAACTTTAACCAGAGCTTGAGCTGCGGCTAAGTTTGTTCCTCCGGTTACGCCAAACACAGCGTGGGACACTCTAATTCGGTCAACCTGCCGTTCAAATTGACTAACCGAGCATTAAGATATCGGGCCTTAGGATGATAAAAGCGACTGGGAGAATCATTTGCAAAGGTGAATCAATTGCAAGCTTGACTCTTTTCTCTAACGGAATAAATCTTGCCTCCAAGTTACATGCAAACGCCCAGGTACCATCAGAATTCCTATCTCCGAACTTGTGTGAGGGCGAACACAAGGCGAACTTGTTGTTTTCATCCGCCAAGGCATCCTTATCAGCATCAATAGCCAAGTTGATTAACCTGTGTCCGTCTGTCAGCACGTCCATCCGTCTGTCTGTATGAACACCTAGAGCTCAGAGACTATACGACCTAGAGCAACCAAATGATTTATGTTGGCCCCTATTATCAGATAAAGTTTGTTTTTAATTTTTACTACGCCCACTACAGTCCCCACAATAAAAAATCTTGAATAAGGGTTAGCATAGTCTGTCAGCTTACATAATGTTAATATGTTAACACTAATGTTAATGATCTGTTAACTAACATAAGGGAAGACTATTAAACAAGTCTTCCACTAAACAACGGGTATATCGAAGTCGGGCAGGGCCGACCTTAGCTTATGAACTCGTTTCATCCTGTTAGCGATCCTTCTGTAGATTCTGTCTTTTGAAGGGTCATTGGTCATGATGTATTGGGCCACATCCTTGGCTTTTTTGAGCAGAAGTTCTACTGCGTCGTCCACATTCTTAGTGATATGAAGCTTTATAGTATGGTTCAAAGAGTCATCCAACTGCTGAAGCATCCTTTCGACGATTGTTCTTGGAGGAATTAGCCATTTCCTGTTTCGGACTCGTTAAGGCAACGCTGTAAGTGAGGCAACTGGAGGCAGATAAGCTTTGCTTTCTTGTTTTTAGTTTTTGCCACGCCCCAAGTCAAAAATTTTAGATATAATTAGTAATCAGCATTATTTAACGATGCCCCAAAGAGTTGATAAAGATCGGATGAACGATAGTCAAGTTATAAGCCAAAAAAAATTCGCTGCCGCAGCGAATGCCCACTTGAGGGCAATAGTTCGCTGGCAATTCCGAACCCTGATTTGCTGTAAAGTTTGTGAATACTATTACTTTTTTTATGGTGTTTCTTTTTGTGGCAATTAAACTATTCATCAGACTTAAATAGTTTGTAATATGGTTTGAATCGGTAAACTGGTATGAAATATAGTCAAGCATTTTCAAGCAAAATCGACAGTACATGACCTACCACAGTGTCAGTAACTATGGAACTCTTAATCAAATTAAAGTAATGCTAATTTATTAGCTAAATTGTACCATTTTGGAATCAATTTCTAACCAATCCAAATTTTCCGCCCCTCCCTTTGCCACCCACAAAACTGCAAAATTCAAATGAACAAAGTTAACAAATTCCTTTAATTTCAACTTACAACCTGTTGCGCTTTTTTTTATACAGACACAGGAACAAACCGTAAAACAGGAGACAAAACAACCAGGGAACAAGGCGCAAAACGAAAGACTTAAGACACGAACTTGTCGTACACACAGAACAAACAACCAAGCGAACTTGCTGCAGCAGCAGCATCAACCTTCAGAGCCGAAAAAGTTTACGTAATTAAGCAAAGAACGTCGCGCTAATGTCGCACATAAGTCACACGGACTCGCAGACAAGAAAACGAACAAAACGGTTAATGTTTTTTTTTTCTTTTCTAAATTTGCCTGCCAACTAAACACCAGCAGCAGCGGCAACCACAGCCCGGCTTCATTCACGCGAATTTGTTTTGGCAATTGAACTTGGCTTTGGCAACATTCGATTCGATTTTGTGGTGGTGCAGCGGCAACGCGTTTTTGATTAGCTTTCCGCATTTTAGCGGCATTTGGCACTCAGTTCCAAAATAAAAGAAACAAAAAATAAGAAAAAGGAGCCAAAGAAGTCGCAGACGACGAAGCTGGCCAATGGTGATTTTTATCAGGAATCACGAATATTTGTTTGCTGCTGCTGCTGCAAGCAAAACAAACTGAAGAAGTTGTGTTTTAAATGGTTTTCCGCTTTTGTCAGTCGAGGAATGAAATCCTGTAGGAACCAGAAACCTCAAACTTGACTCACGACGACGACGCATTTTTCTTTTATATCAAATTTTACATGAAATATATTTCATTTCAAGTGAATGGCGTCAAGTGTATCGAATGGCCAGAGCAACCGGCAAAGCAAAGCGAAGCAAAGTGGGTATACCCTGTAAATAAAGAATAGAAGTTCGGACTCTCAAAAGAATAGAAGACGGGTGGGTCCTGAAACTACCTTCACAGACAAATTTTCAAAAATATATCCCCCTTTACAGCAAAATCGTCCAACCCAGCTCTGTTTTTGTTAAGATCTTTCCTAAGCAGTTGCATAAACATTTTGGCGCCTCAGTCACCCAAACCAACACCCACACCTTGGGCAGTTGGAGGCGCTGCTAGCCATGTGTGGGCGCCATACAAATGATTTTGGCAAAAATATTCAACGTATGCCATATTTTTTCTTATAATTTTCACAAATTGATAAACAAAATTGCAAGTGATTTTTCATCTGTTTGTGGCCCGAGACCCATGAGTCACCCCCAGTTGCAAGTTGCTGCATAATTATGATGCCAGATAATGCGATATTAAATAAAGTTTCCTTTTCATTTTTATTATTTTTATTTGCCACACGACACGGTGGCAATCTGTGACAGCTGCAGTTGGACACTTGGCCAAACTACTTGGCGCCCCCCCTTTGTGAGTGTTTTGCAGTGATTTCCCTGCAGCAGCATGTGGGTTTCGTTCCTTTCGGACCCCCGAATATTCATAATGTGGCCTATTGTCTGAGCTGGGGCTTGGAGACGGAGTCTGTGGTTGGGGCTTTTTATGAGCCGCTTTTGTTTGCGCTTTGAGAATTATTATGTCATAAATTAATAGGCGCAATTTTTACTACTACCCAGGGGGAGACACCGACAATAAAGGGACATTTTGTGCAGAAGTGAAAAATGCTAGGCGGGCGGTGCATTAGGGTAATGGTAGCGCAGATGTGGAGATATGTTGGTGGCTACATTTGCCAATTCGTAATGTGTGCAGAGTGAGATAACTGGGCTTAATTGGAGAGCTGAGTACTTTCTCATCCGATCACTCATACGCTGAGCTCTTTTGTTTCCAAAGTGGCAGAACTCTTCTGTTTCCCCTGAATACTAGTTAATTAGCACTTACACTCAGAAAAAAAATTATTTCATTCATCATTTATCTAAGAAAAATGCATAAGAAAATTTATGCTTTAAGTTATTTTTTAAGTCCTAAAAATACTTTGAACTGTTTTAAGAAGTTTAAGACCTTGTTGTCGAAATAATGTTATATCAATCCCAATGTGCTATTGAAATAAGAACTTGTGTACTAAAAATATGTATATCACTGTTTAAATCTACAAACTTCTTAGATCAATTGCAACACATTCTAATATCATACTATTTTAAGCGGTATTATCACTTGTCAGATATTTCATATGAGTTTCCCTTATTAGATGTCCGACAAGTGTAATAGTCAATCTAAGAAGCACAAAATATATGAGAAGCTGCATGAGAAGTGGGCAATCTGAGTTCTTAAATGAGTTATTTGACAGTTAACTCATATGAGTTGGCTCGACAAGTGAAAATACGGCCTTACTAATAAAGGGTGATTTTTTAAGAGCAATAGGAAAGTTTTTCAATAAAAAAAACACATAAAATTCAGAAAAATGCATGAAATCTTTATTTGAATCGATAGTACGGTCTTCAATTTAATGTCCAATTTAATGTTTGAAGATGACTGCGCTTCAAATGGTCCATCCGCTTAGTCCAATTTTGGCATTCTCTTTCCAACATTTCGGCCGGTATCTCACGAATAAATGCTCCAATGTTGTCTTCCAATGCGTCAATTGAAGCGGGCTTGTCTGTATAGACATGAGTTTAGAGAACATAGCCCCACAAAAAATAGTCTAAGGGCGTTAAATCGCACTATCTAAGCGGCCACGAAATAAAATGTTCACCGAACTCGCCTCTCAATACGTCCATTGTTGCGCGTGCTGTGTGGCATGTGGCAAAAAAAAGTTGGAAATCATCTCACGGTAGCGCTCACCATTATCTCGAGTTGAATCTTGAATCTAGAAGTTTCGAGGTCGAAAGACTGAAAATGAAACCAAATTCTAGTAGGCCTTGACTTTTAATTAGAAATGGAAATTGTAGTAGGCTTTGGCTTTATCAGGCCTTGGCGTTAGCTGTGCTAGTAGCTCATTCATTTACTAGCTCTTGCAGAGCTAACAAGTCGCCTTCGACCTAATTTTAATTTCTTTAATTTTTTTTATCTAACTTTTACAATGCCAGGTCATGAAGGTCTCCGTGGTTTGCTGCGACTTGTTGCTTACGGAGGGTCTGGTTAAGACGCGTCTTATTTTGATCGACGTCCTAGCGCTTCTAGAAGCATCCCTGGAACGGGAACAGTATGCCAGCTGGCTGGAAAAGCTAAAGGGTGATTTTTTAAGAGCTATAGGAAAGTTAAAAAAAAAAATAAACACATATAATTCAGAAAAATGCATGAAATCTTAATTTGAATCGATAGTAAGGTTCATATAATTTAATGTTTGACGATTATTTCATGCAAATGTTGACCGTGACTGCGCCTTAAATGGTCCATCCGCTTAGTCTAATTTTGGCATACTCTTTCCAACATTTCGGCCGGTATCTCACGAATAAATGCTTCAATGTTGTCTTCCAACATTGTATAGACATGAGCTTTAGCATAGCCCCACAAAAAATAGTCTAAAGGCGTTAAATCGCACGATGTAGGCGGCCAATTGACTGGTCCCGAACGTGAAATAAAATGTTCACCGAACTCGCCTCTCAATAAGTCCATTGTTGCGCGTGCTGTGTGGCATGTGGCACCGTCTTGTTGAAACCACATGTCATGCAAGTCAAGCTCTTGCATTTTGGGCAAAAAAAGTTGGATATCATCTCACGGTAGCGCTCACCATTCACAGTTACATTACGATTCGCATCATCTTTGAAGAAGTACGGTCCAATGATGCCACCAGCCCATAAACCGCACCAAACTGTGACTTTTTCTTTATGCATTGGTAGCTCTTGCAATGCCTCTGGCTGATATTCACTCCAAAATCGACAATTCTGCTTATTTATGTTGAGCCAAAAATGAGCTTCATCGCTGAACACAATTTTTCGGTAAAAAAGTGGATCTTCTACGTTGCGGTAGGTCGTTCGGCTTCAATTCTTGCACCAGCTGTATTTTGAAAGGCTTCACACCTAAATCCTTCCCCAAAATTTTCCACGTTGTTGAGTAACAGAGGCCCAATTGCTGCGAACGGCGACGAATCGATAATTGATGGTCATCATTAACACTGGCCGATACAGCTGCGATATTTTCTTCAGTTCGCTTTCTACGTAAGCGTGTTGGTGGTTTAATGTCCAACAATGTAAATTTGGTGCGAAATTTAGTCACAATAGCCCGAATAGCCGCTTCAGTGGGTCGATTAAACTGACCATAAAATGGAAGAAGCGCGCGATGAACTTTCTTAACAGAGCACGCATTTTGATAATAAAATTCAATAATTTGTAAGCGTTGTTCGTTTGTAAGACGATTCATGGTTAAATTATTGACCAAACTGAAGATGTTTGACAGTGAAACAAAACACGAAACGTGCGTGAGCTGTTTAAACCAGTGTTGCCAAAAAGATAATAGCTAAAAAATCACCCTTTAAATCAAAATATTCCATTTTGTGAAAATCGCGGTTAAATTTCTCAGTGGATTTTACCTAAATTTCGTATGCTTTCGCATAACTTTAAACAGAAACACTCAATACAGCAAAGGTAGCGGGTAGATCGTACCGCTGTTTCAAGACGGACCAATGTCTTACCTTTGGCGATCTTTGCCCGCCAACTGTCAGTCCAGCAGCCGTTTCTGCATGCCAGAGATGCCATAACTGACTGGGAATACCAAAGCAGCATGAGCGAAAAAACTGACGTCAGAAAGACAGCACCAATACAGACTGAAGCCCTTTTGAGATATAACAATGTTGCAGTAAGTGGGCGATATAAACATTTTTCTATCTGGTCAAAATTTTGTGAAAGCCTAAAAAGTTTATACAAAATTTAAGCAAGTGACTCTTAGAACCGAACCATTTTCAGTCAGAGCGAGTCAGAGTCAGAGTGGGTTCAGGTTCGTTAGATTAAACATTAAACCGGTTCGGATTATGGTCCGACATAGTGGTTTTTATTCGGGCTTACACCCTTACCTAAAGCTAATTTTGTAATTCTCCTGATATAACTATTCTTTAATCAAGGTGTCATTTTTGAACCAAACAAGAAAAAAAGAATCCAAAGGTCATACTAATCAGTAGGGATAGAATAAGGGCAGACATAAAGCAGGAAATGTAGTAAGATGCTTCAGCCAAAAGATTTATACTGTACAAAGTACAAAAGTAGTAAATATTTAAAAGCTTCTATAAACTTTTCCAAGCCTTTTTTTTTGAGTGTAGTACTAACATAAATGGCAAGGTGTCTGAACAAAACATTTTTCTCACGCTCTATTAAAACATCATTAATCTAGCAAACAACAACAACAAACTGTGGCACAGGTCTTACAAGAAAGTTCAAGCTAATTTCAATATTCTATATTTTTTTTTTTGTTTGTGGCGGGCAAACTTCAAACAAGTGCTTGTACTTACAAGAAATTTGTGTAAAACTAATTAAAAACAGTTTTGTTTTCAATCTTTTTGTTTTTAATTTTTTTACAACATAATCCAAATGAGGCTTAGGCCGTGAAATGAATCGAGAGCTATGACTTAATAGGCCCCGCCGACTTTGCTTTTTGGAGCTGGGGGCCACCCAGAGACCAAGTCCGAGTGCGAGTCCGTCGTAGTCAATAAAGGCGCCGTTGGTGGTCAAAATGTTGCAGCCGACTCTCGTCCAAGACAAGATCATTAAGTTGGCATATAACATGGCACTAAAAGACACAACAGACACACTTGCCGCGGCCATCCGCCAAGCGCGAAAAGTACCTGTTTCGCAATAGGGGGGAGGGAGGGGATCGGGATCGGAGTCGTTAAGCTAAGGTAGCAACAGCCTCTAGGCTAGTTAGCGTTTGTTGTTAGCTCATGGCGCTGACACTTTTGATTGAATTCCCACTAGCTAAGAGAGAGAGAGAGAGAGCAGAGAGCATGCGTTGTCCAGGATGATCAGCGATTGTAATCAACGCGTTGAAGTCCAGAGCAACAGCAGCAGCCACTCAAATCAATCCATCAAACGTATCAATCATGATGACAGGTCCCAGGCCACGAACGAGTTAGATTGGCTACACTTGGAAAAATATTGTTGGCTACATTGTGAGCTGTCTCAAATCACTTACCAAATGTTCACATTTTCGTTTCTGTGTAGCTTCCCTAACCATGACTTGTGGCAGACATCTCTCCACGCGCTGCTTCTTCGCCCATTAAATTTGAATAATCTTAGTTTTTTTTCGCAACTGTCGCCGCTTGCGTGCCGAGGAGGATTGCTGTGCTCCACTAAACGCCACTTGGCCACTGGGCGGGCCTGACAGACTTGTCTTGGACTGGCACTGGCCACTGCTGGACTGGCAACTCTCCTGACCATCATCTGATTTGAAATTCTAAAGTGATTTTGATTACTTGAGGTGTTGATGTTTTGACTTGTACGTTGATTAGATAGTTGAAGGCTTGTTAGATGCATGTCAGGCCGGTGGATGGGGCCAACTGGGAGAGAGATCCGGTGGCTGTTGATTATAATTTAATTATAAGCAATCTGTAACAAGTTAATGGGCCACAACTGCAGCAGCAGGCGCATCATTTCTTAGCAGGCAGGTGTGAAATGGCTTTATTAGCTTAAGTCACTCGGTGGCTGGCTGCTGTGGATGTGGATGATGATGATGATGAGGATGAGAGGAGGGGCCTTAATCATAGCTTTGCCTGCTGGCAATTTCTGTGAAGTTTTTTGGCCAGTGGGAAAAGTGAGTATAATGATTTCGTTTCAAGTTGGTGGCACATAGAAGTAGAAGATTAAAGCATTAGAATTAGATGCATCGTTTACTTGTCCAGTCCAAAGTCCTCACCCAATAGATCTTATGGGTTCCGACTTCGGACCACTTGCTGTATTAATTTTCAGAGCTTCTAAGCTACTTTCCCCTGCACCTTCTCAGCCTATCTCCTACCTTCACGATGCATTCTCACCAATCCAAACATTTCCCCTCCTAAAAGTTAAACTACCAACAGGTTGCATTTCATTCTTTCCATTCCTTCCAACCACCTCGATCACCTTTCCGATGAACCCATAAAGATTGCATTGCATTATGAAATATTCTTCTATGAAGAGATGAAGATGAGGCTTATCCACGTTTGGGCCACTTTGGCCGCAGGTAGCTGGGATGCGGGCGCAACACGAATTACATACATCAAGCACTAACTACCGACTTGGCTGGGAAGCCTACGTAATCTGCAGCCAAAAGCTAAAACCACGTACGCATATCTGACCGATAGGAGCGGAGCGGAGGAGCTGAAGGAGTGGGAGGGAGGCCACAGTCATGTTCAATAATGTTGCCACTTTTGTTTTGTAACCTGTCGAAGGTGTTGAAGATGATCATGTCTGCTTGGTTCTCGCCTTGGAACAATGAGTTGCATAAATGTACGGGCTGGTGGAAGGTGGAAAAGAACCAGCGCAGACAACAACAACAACAATTGAGCCGACATACGTTGATGATCATCGCTGGCCAAATACAATTGCCACCATAAAGCCTCATCCCATCCCATTGCCAGCCTCATCCATCGATCGTCGATGCCGCCACCTCCGCCACCGCCGTCGCCATCGCCGCAGCCTCGCACTTCATTCTACGCGATTGCCGCGATCAATGATCGCTGTTCTGGGTCTGCAACGCTCGGGCTTGAACTTGGGCTCCAGCTCTGGCCACGCCACTTATACACTTGTTGCTGCGGGTTTGCGGTCGTCGTCGTTGGTCACCGCTCGCATTTCGGTTAATTTTTGTTCATACTCTTTCAAAGGGGAGTTCAACTTTTTGAAACTCAATTTTCAATACTTGCTTTTTCCTTCTTTCAATTTCATTTGACTGCTTCATTTTCCCTTACTTCTTCTTAAATTAAATTCTTAAATTATTAAGCGACATTTCTAATGTTTAACTAGTAACGAGCTTAGCTGGCTCGAGGTCGAAAAAGTTGCAGTTGTTCCCAACAGTATGCTTTATGCTTTGATTAACCAAAAAGAGCTGAATGCCTACATAGTAGGGCGGGTCAATTTTTTTTCGCAAAATCTTCCACCAAAATTGGAATCTACGAAGAATTCTAAGAAAATTTCACCATGAAGCTATGTGTCTAAAATTAATTCCTAGCTCCCGCTGAGAGCCATAAATTTTTCAGGTTGATTTACTTGAATAACTGTGAAACTCGTTACTAATTATATATTTTATTCCTACTTCAATATTTCGTCTTTCTTCTATGCTTAACTTTTTCAATATTATTTTCTACCTTCTTACTGTCTCTTCTTTCCATTTGTTATTTCTTTTCCTTCACTTTCTTGTAAGTGTTAGAGAGAAAAGCCTCTCTTCTTGGGGAACCCTGTTACAAAGCCACACACGAGCCCAACACACAGCCACACATATACATACGCAATAAACACTTCGGAAGTATGCTCTCGGCAAAAGTGTCAGTGAAAGACAGGAGGGAAGCAGGAACGAAAAAAGTGGTCTTTGCTCTGAGCGTAACAGAATTGAGCGGTTCAAATGCTTGGGCAACATTTAGGAATGCAGTCCGAATATCTTAAGTTAAACGGTTGACTTGCTCAGTCGTCCCGCGATTTGCTCGGAACCCAAATTGATGTGAAAGAATAATATTCTGAGCATGGGCATCAATTTTACGAAGTAAGATCTTCTCAAATAGATTTGAAAAACAAGGTAGCAGAATAATGGGTCTATATGATGATGCTGGTGTTTTATTCTTTCCTGGTTTCTGACTCATTATAATTGAACTGAGTTGGAAAGTATACAACATAAAGTAGTTGTATTATTGATCATCATGACGAGCTGAATTGATAAAGCCATGTCCGTCCGTCTGCCCATCACCCCGTCAGTTTAAAAGCTTATTCAATGAAACTTTGTTCGAAGCCTTTTAGTACAAATACGCTGCACATTTGTCGGAACCGGCCGGATCGGATGACTACTGCAATTAGCTGCCATAGGACTAGTGGGATCTATCGCTGAAAAACTAGTGTTATAGGCTATTCACACTGAGCAAATCTAATATCCCACATCTTGATTTGAAATGCTTAATAACTATTTGCTCTGCCAACATTTTCAAACGTTTGTGTTGCCAAATTATTAATTGGGGCAGTGTCCAATAGAAACTTGCTACAAACATGAAAAATTTCGGCTAGGCACATTTTAATGACTCATGATGTTGGATGTTAGATGTGCTCAGTGTGAATAGCCTGTTAGTGAGAAAAACTTTTTCGTTTTCATGATAGTCGTTTTTATATTTTCAGTTATTAATAATATCTGCCATAGCACAATTTTGCCGGATTTAATGAAAATCGGACGAATTTGGCCAGCCAAAAGGCCACAAAAGGGTTGCCTTCTATTGGTCAGCTTGCGAAATCACTTAGCTAGCATTGTTGAAAGCTTTTTCTTCCTACTTTCTTTCTTCCTTCGTCCTTCCTTCCATTCTTACTTCTTTCTTGTCAGTTCAAGGTATCTATTTTGTTTATTGTTTTTTTACAAGCACACAAGCACGCATACACCTTTGCAGTTTACTGTAGCACACGCGCAATACTCATACCTGCGCAAAAGACACTTTCGGTAGATTAAGTCATTTCGGTTCTATTTTTCATCGTGTCCTAGGGTAATTGTATTTTTCTGTGACTGCCTGTAAGAAGGGAACACTTCTTGCAATACTTGTTAATTATCCAAGAACCAGCCAAACAAGAATGAGATTGAAAAAACTTTAGAAAATTGGAAGAATTGGAAAGAGAACGAAGCAGAAACCCAATTTTGATCTACAAGTAAGAAGCATAAATCAAGTAAGTCCAGCCAAGTTAGGGCATCCAAGAATCAGCAGTTCCAACTCAGAACTCTTCTCTGGTTCTTTTTCTTCTTCCTGCTCTTGGAGTTTTGTAGAGAGCTCCCCCACTTGAGTCTACGCATTCATTTGCGGGCTCATTGTGGTTAAAGTCTGGTGTCTAGAAGTGGCCGCCGTCGACATCACCCTCACCCTCATCACTTGCTGCAGCGTTGCTTTTGTTCTTGGGCCAGCTTTTATTTATTTTAAACTCATTTCTTTTCGGGCTCTCCTACACACACACACACACAGCCAGCGGAGGTTTTTTAACTCGTTAAAACGACGCAGCAGACCGCCGACCCAGACCCGGGCCAAGGCAAAGGAGGCATTCTTTTATAATTCCATTTCGCAAGAATTGCCCAGTGCGCCCTTGGAGTCGAAGGCACGAAGTCGTTTCTCTGGCTCTGGTTCGTTCCATAGAATCTTCTTTAACCGCATCGCATTGTGTGTCTTGTGCGTGGATTATTGGTTCGCATCTCTTGGCCTAGAGGCAAGCAACTTGTTGCCAGCCAAGTACCTGTTGTTGTGGTTTGGCTGGGATCAGGTCCACAGGTCCCAGGTCTCGAACGTGCTCTGATCTTGTTGATTTCGTTCGCCCTTTTGCCTACTTTGTTTAGGAGCGTTTTGCCTTTAATGTTGGGTAATAATATTTATAGGGCCTGGAAGGCAGGTTCATTATTTTGTAGATGCTGGTACAGGTGAAACGCGGCCAACTCCACAAAAACAGAAAAAAAATTGAGTTTCCATTCTCTATTCTTCAGTTTTTTTCGGTTTTGTTTCGTTGTCAACCACAAATGGAACCCTTTCAAGCCCCACTTGACATTTCGCTTGACGTTCCAATTACGAAAAGCAAACACTTCAATCTAATAAAAACAAAAAATATATTATAAACAATTGCCTCTGAGCCTCGGAGTACTTGGAAATTCTCGGCCCACACATGAAATGTTGTCAGCAATTAAAAATCAAAAACTGTTGACACATTTGGGGGAGATGGAGATGACGAAGTAGAGAAAACCATTGAGCAAAATATAAACAAAACAAAACTAGAATAAACTCCAAGAAATAAACAAATGTAAGGAGAAGAAGCGGCTGCCTGACCCTGAGATGGCGAAGCTCTACTTGCTTATCATTTGGTACGGTCATCAAAGATTATTTGACAACGAAAACCATAAATCAATGGGAAAAGTGGGCATTAATTTGATCTAATGGAAGGTCTAATGGCTTAGTAAAGTTATTACATTACATTTTGGGCAATTAAGGTGGCTCTAGTGCCAGTTTTTCCATTAAAAATAGGTGAATACTTTTTGTCGATAATTTCATCTCTCTTAAATTAACAGGCTGAGGGAATTTGATGAAATGGTGGCCCTTGTAAGCTCTATTACATTCAAAACTATCATAAGGCAGGATGAATGCGCAAGATTTTGTGGCAGACCTGGCTGTACATCTTCAAAAGCAATCCAGAATTTTAGCAGCACGGTCGCCATTTATTCAAATATTTAACAAAACGATTAATAATAAAAAAGGAATAATTTCTATCTGGGATTAATATCAAAACCGGAACCGTTAAACGAAATAAACCACGAGAACCGAAAACCCTTTACCGTTATTTGTGGAACCAAAAGCATCGGAACGAAACCGAAACGCTGGTACCGGCACGGTCTCGGTTTTTTTCTACCTTTCGCCCATCATAATTTTGGTCAGATATTTGTAATTTGTATATTTGTATTTCTTGTCACGTTTCTACGAAGGCATAAAAGTTCTGGCAGAGACATCTTCAACATTTCTTAAATTTTGCGGACGCAGATAACGACATTCTTCTACATCGGAAAGAACCAGCAGAGGTGGACACAACTAAACTTTAAGCTGAAAATCTAGTTTTGGTCGATATTTATTCTATTTGGATACACTGCAAATTGGAAATATCTATAAATACGTCCTCTCTGGCGAAATCGATCGTTTAGGAAGTAGAGAAACGTGAGAATTCCCTTTCTGAGAACAATGCTTTTCTATGTGGCATATTTTTTGACCCTATGTATCATTACTTAACAATGAATGCAGTTTAAATAATAGCTTATCTTAAAGCTCCGACGAAGTTGATGCATATATGATGTTGCAAGAAAAGAAATTTTGTAATAAAAACACATCAGTTTTGTCAACAAATAAGCTTCTGGATTAACATTTTTCTTGCACAAAAACGTATTCGAAACCATGGAAACATTCTAAAGGGGTGATCAGAGTCCTCCACAAAGTTCCCAGAATTGTTGTGCTTTCTGTTCCAGCTACGCAGGTTATCGTAGCCTATTTTATGGCGTCAAGTTTATAATAAATCCGCTTAGAATTCGAATGGACCCAACCACATTGAATGCAATTGTGCTACTGCGATCAAACCACAAGAGCGCTATGTTATATAAATAAGACTTGGACACATAAAAATTGAATCTCAAAATTGTTTGCGAAAGTGAAGAAAAGTGAGAGCACGGCTGATAGTGAAATTTTCGATTTCGGGCAAATGTTTAATTTGCTTTTACTTATTTATCCGCTGCTGTTAATGTCCATAATTCTGCTCCGTATTGCAGGACTGGGATAATAAGCGACTTGTAAAGCGCAATTTTCATTTTTCGAGAGAGCGCTCTACTCTTGAACTGCCTACTGAGCCCGTAGTAACATCGGTTTGCAAGAGTAATTCTTCATATTTGCTTTTCCCAGACTGATGTTGTTAAAATTGTCTAGTGGTGTCAAATCATATGATCTTTGTGGACAATGGACTGCTTTAAAACGTGAAATTAATTGCTCACCAAATTCGCCTCTCAATTGATCCATGGTTTCGCGTGCGGTGGGGCATTTGGCACCGTTCTGTTGAAACCACATGTCAATCAAGTTTAATTCTTTCATTTTGGGCCTGCAAGTATAAGAAGCATATGTCCCATAATCTCTGTAATCTCTGAGATCTGTTTGTTTATACGGACAGACGGACGGACATGGCTACATCGACATGCTAATCAAGGATATTAAGGGTGTCCCAAAATTCTCGCAAGATTTGAATTTGTCGCCATTTGTGCAATAAAGTTTTGGCAGCATCAAAAAAAGTAAAAGTGGGACGCTACACGATTGAACAACGTTCTGATCACCTAAAAAGTAGTGATCAGGATTACCCCTTAATGGATTCGTATAACACATCGGGCAAATGATCTCCACAGCTTTGCTGGCACATAGGCACTCTTTTATCGAAATTTTCCATGATTATTTTCCAAAAATGTAGTTTAGAGAGTACACGATTAGGAAATGTATCATGCAGTATTTGAGTTGTTTAACGGGCTGTGAATGTGAACGTTTTTCTATCGTGTAACGCCCCATTTTTACTAAGCATAACCTCTGGTACAGAGTATAATCGGAAGGGCAATCACAAAAACCACGTCGACCGGTTTCTATACTTATAATAGCTTATTAGATCGCTGCATCAATTTCAATCCATTAGTTAAGTCAATCTCTTAAAAACTTTTAAAACTTTCCTAATATTATAACCAGTCCGGCTAGATTCCGATTTCGGGAAGGAAATGAAGCCTAAGTCAAGTTGGAAAATTTAAAAGCCAATCTCGCACAAAGTTCAAAGACCATACACTATTAGAAGGCTTTGTAGAGGACTAATGATTGACAACAATAAAAAATGTGGTCCATTCGATTACTGATTGACGATTTGCATATTTTGATTAATCGGATGCTTTCTTCTGAACAAAAACATCTCTAAAGGCATCAACAAGGAAAGGTCTTAGCCAGGGATTATTTTGGCTGCTGCCTAGTGCTACCTAAGTCCAACCCAGACGCTTTTCGGGAAATAACGGACTTAGTTTGTGTCATAAATAACTATTTTAATGAAACTGAAGTTCAAAAAAATTCCCCAAACTACATCAGCTACACTTCCTTGGCTATAAATACCACCTTTTAGGCATATTCCACACAACCTTGCCCAGAGGAATCTGAACAGTCGTCCAACCATAAGGAAGAAATTAAATTTTGTTCCCTCGTAGAGAATGTTAATGATAATTTCCTCCTCACGAATTTATGGCATTTTAATTAAAAGTGCTCAAACGAACAAAAAAGAGAAAAAAGGAAGCGAAACATATCAAAATACAAGTTTTAGGCACGTAAATTTGCCAAGTTTAAGGCCGCTGGGGATCTGAATTTTTTAACGTAGACTGTCAATGTTATAATCCCAGCGCCAATCCGCAGTCTCGCATATAAACGTCAATTTGGCCAATTATGGTTCGAGCGAGGGAAGAAGCTGGCAAGTGCAATGGACTTTCGATTTCTTGGTTTGCCACTTGTTTTTTGTTTTTTGTGAGTTGGACTTGATTAATGCGGCGGCAGCAACAGCGGCAGCTCGTGCTCAGAACTTGAGAGTTCTAAAAGAAGGATTTTTCTGATGCTCAATGAATGGAGGGGTAGGCAAACGGGTGGTTAAGGCTTGACCTATTGCTTCTGGTCAATTAAAGTAAGTTACACATTTTCCTAATTTTTTTTTACCGCAGAAACTAAAAAAAGTATGCAATTTTTAGAATAAACATTTTATACTTTTTGTTGAAGCCCTTTAATAGGTATCTGCCTAGTGCATCATTTCGCTAAATTGCCACTTTTTGTTCACTCAGCGTTCAACTACCACAAAAGGCCAAGTTTGTCGCCCCAGCCGCAACTCAACAGGTTGCTGTTAATGAACGCCCGCGCAGCTCTGGCAGAGAGCAGGATGAGGACGAGGAGGTAGGAAGTCTGTTGTCGGCGGTGCCAACGCAAATGGTTAGCAATTACTTTATGCGTTCGCCTGCCAACTGATTACAAGTCCCTTGGCTGCACCTACCAAGTCCAAGTCCAGGTCCGACGTGTGCGGTAGAATGCACGAATGCGTTCAATATAATGAAATTCATTTGTCCTACCCACTCCTCCACTGCCACCACTCCTACTCCACCTCAAGGGTCGCTGTCGCTGTCTCCGCTGCCTCTGTCTCTGGGTGTTGGTGTTGTTCTCAACATCTCTCGAGCGTGCCGCGGCGGCTAACCTTGAATTTGTTTTCATTTTTTTTTTCGTTGTTTCCAGCTTCTCAAGTGAAAACGAGAATTTTTGCGAGACTCCTCCGCTGACGCTGCCGCAAAAACTTGTTACACCGCCAAACTATATATACATACATAAAGTCGGCGGCGCTCGAGATCTTGATCCGGCCTGGCTGATTCATAGGCTCTGCCCAAAATGTGGCCAGTGCGTTGATTAAACGTTCGGCTTGGCACGCAAAATGCTGTTGATATTATTAATAAACATAAATTTCTGTTTAAACAGTTGTTAAATAATCGGTTTTAGTGCCCATATTGACATGCTCAAGTGGCTAGGAAGGAAGTTGATATGGCAAGGTGTGCAATGAGAGGAAGAGTACGAGTGGAAGGGTTTGGCGATAAAGCTCAAGGATATCGGTTGAGACATATGTGAAGTATTTACTTGGCTGGCAAGGTACTCAATTCAAGTCGAATTACAAAAAAGATGCTACAATTTACGGATGATGAATCAAGAACTAGTAAAAGAAACAATTGAAGTTCGATTTGACGATTTGGATAAGGAAGAAAACCAAGGAAGGGTAAATTATAAATATTATACAAAGGTCTTCAAAGCTGGTTCGAAGTTGACCCACTCCGGAGTCTGAGTCTCCGAAATTTTAGAAAAAATTCTAACCAAACCTGAACAGAAACAGTTTAGTTTTCTGACCAAATTGGAAACTGGTCAATTTTATTCTTGACTTTGAACCAAAGAAAAAATAAGTAGTTTATTACTTTTGTTCTATGCAAATTTAAATATTCCCATGACTTCCGATTTCTATGAGGTATGCAGCCTCGATTACATCATCCAAAAGCCAAAATGCACCATGGTCGAAACCAATTTTAAATTCAAAAACTTGATAAAAAAATGTTCAGGGCTGAAATTTTTTTTGAAGATTGAAATTCAATTTTGCATTAAAAATCTCTCTTCTAGTTGCAATCCCGAATGGGACATTGGACATCAACAATTCCTTTCTCCAGCGAACTTTGTTGTTAGCCGTCGCTTTGAGTTCTCATCAACTTTTCCCGGTACTTTCCTCTTCCCTACCGACATCATATTGAACACAGAAAAAATAGATCCAATAAAGATCCATTTGGAATAGATATGTCTTAAATATCCTTTTAATCATCTTTAATATCCTTTCAATCATCCAACGGATCTGAAAATCGTCCAAAGGATATGCAAAATGATCATCCTTTGGATGTTTTTTCAGCTCCTTTAGATGATCAAAAGGATATTTAACACATATCCATTCCAAATGAATACGAAAATCATGAAATGGATATTTTTTAAGATCCAAAATATTTTTTTAAGATTCAGAAGTAAAAAAAAATAAATTTTCGAACAGATTTAAGAACATTTCTGAAGGGTCAAGATTCGATGGAATAAAGGTCGTCCCTGAAATTTTAAACTATCATAATTTCAAAAGTCCGTGAAAATATCGGGTGGCTTTTACTTAAGGATGGTCTTTAAGAGTTGAGATTTGACAGAGTTTTGGCATCAAGGAAAGAAATTCCGTTGCGAATTTCTTCAACTTACGAGGTGTGCTCAAAAAGTATCGCGAATTTTTAATTTTCGCGGGTTACGTATATTCGAATTTCGATTTTTTTGTGGCGTTATGTTGGTACTCATGTCTCTCACTTATGCCGACAAGCTCGGTCATTTTGAATGTTCACTTAATTGTTGACAGCTGCTTTGCTAGCACGTGTTTTGGATCGTCTTCGATTTTTACCTATTCAAAAAATGGATCAAAGAACCTGATCAAATTTTGTGTGAAAAACGAAATGGTGCGCGGATGCATTCCGAATGTTGACGGAGAAGCTACCTTGGACCGAAGCAACGTTTATCGGTGGTACAAAATGTTCTCAGAAGCCGAGAAGATGTGAACGACGAAGAGCGTGCCGGACGCCCGAGCACTTCAACAACAGACGAAAAAATTAATGAAGTGGAGAAAATGGTATTGACCAATCGTCGAATCACCGTTAGAGAAGTTGCTGGGACCATCGATTGGCTCGTGCCATTCGATTTTTATCAATGATTTGGGCATGAGACGGGCCGAAATTCGTACCAAAATTGCTCAATTGCGACCAAAAACAGCATCGGAACATTGCTGAGATGTTAAACTCTGTCCGCGACGACCCAAATTTGCTCCAGAGGATTACCTGCAAGTTATCCCTTTGCGCGACAATCCGCCAGAAACGCCCGGATTTGTGGAAGAACAAAATTGGCTTTGCACCACGATAAAGCCCCTGCTCACACATCGTTGCTTGTGCGCGACTTTTTGGCCAAAAAACAACACACTAATGATGACGCAGCCACCGTATTCCCCAGATCTGGCCTCCTGTGACTTTTTCTTGTTCCCCTAAACTGAAGAGGCCCATGAAAGGACGACGTTACGCTACGCTTGACGAGATAAAGACGGAGGAACTGAACAAGATAAAAAAATGATTATTTGAAATGCTTCGAAGATTGGAAAAACCGTTGGCACAAGTGTATAATATCTCATGGGGATTACTATGAGGGGGACAAAATAGATATTCATGAATAAATAAATAATTTTTGAAAAAACATAAAATTCGCGATACTTTTTGAACACACCTCGTATAAGATGTGCCATGAATTCAGTCCCTTCCATTTCAGGGTTGAATTAAGTAATGATCAGAAGCACCGCGCACACATGCGGCTGAAAGAAGAACTGACGGCAGAAATTAAGGCTGATCTTGACAAATAAGTACACTCCGTGCATGCAACTGTGCACAACAATCATTGGATGGTAAGGTTCAGTTGTGAGCTCAATTTTGCGGAATCAATCAAGCATGTTTTTTTTTTGGTTTGCTGACGAGCTTAAATATCTTGATCAGCCGTCAGTTCATCTTTCAGCCGCATGTGTGCTTGCGCGCTTAGACCTGAGCCGAATTGAAGGGTAGATTCAATACAAACATACTAGTGTTCAATGAGCTATGGGAATAAGCCAAATTTTTTATTCATTTCTAAGAAAAGAATCTCAGTACAATTTAGCGGCCTGATCAGCTTGTATTTTTTAAATTTATTAAAAACCCATAACAACAGCTTAAACATTCTGTCAAACTCAGTCTTTTCATCATAACATAGACATCTCCCACTCGCAGTGATGTTCACACACTTGTTTATAGCAATAATCACTTAATTTCGAACAAAACGCTGCCCCGCCTAAATGTCTGTAAAATTAAACACTTTAAACGTAATAATCATTAAGTTATTTATCTTTATTAATAAGGAGAAAATTGGCACGCACAAGAAGTGGAAGAGCAGGAGGAAGAAGTGGCTGAGAAGAAGTCAAGCGATGACAACGAAGTGGACACTGACGATGATGCGGAGTCGAAGAGGGAGACTGCCTAGAGAATGCTTACAATTTGAGCTACGTAAATGGACACATAAAATGTGTTGCAAAAAAAAAAGAAGCAAAACAGAGGGGAACCCATGGGGATGAGTTTGCTGCTGCTGCTGCTGCTGATGACGATGATGATGATAAAAATCATTTAGAGTGCAGCGACGACACTTGATATGCCAATAAATCAAGCAATCTGCTTAATTAAAGTGCAACTTAGAACATTTAGCATAGCGATAATTTATTAATTTATTGAGTGTTGTTTCGTTGTTTTTGTTTGTAGGTTCGAGGCGTTGCCCAGGCCTAGAGAGGAGACGGACAAGATTTACGAGCTGACAGGCGTAAAAACTGTTAAGTAAGTTGACAAAAGTGCCAGCGACAAGCTTCTGGTTCTAGTCCACCTGTCTGTGCTCCTCCGCTGCTGGCGCATTCCTTTGCGTATCTTAATTGACGTGCACATTTCGCTATCGCATAATGTGAAAACGCTGCCTGGTTTGCCTGGAAATCGTCTGCTAAATGATTTACGACCTGAGTCGCTGGCTGGCTGGAGCTGCGGCTCCTTCTAGCTAATTTCTTAACACAATTTTAATGTTATCATTAGGAGTTAGGCGCAAGTGCGTCAACCTGACCATTTATGGGTGAAAGGTTTGTTTTGCCGTTGTGTCGCAATGTTTGAAGTTTGATTTATGTGCCTTGTGGTGAGTTGTGTGATGAGACAGGACAGCAGGATATATCCTGGTTTGATTAGATTAATGAATATTTATGATCCAACTCCACTCTCCTCCAAAGGGCAATGCTCTCTCTCTCTTCGGACATGTTAACAAGTGTAATTGGTAGTCCCCAGTACCTGTTTAACCAGACGAAAAACAACCATCCAACATCGACAAATGTCGGCTGACGACGACCCACAGACCATGGAGAAATATGGCACATGCTGCCATATGTAATTGTAATTTCTCTGCACTTGGTCCCCACTTGGGTCTCTCCCAATCTCGGGCGCAGAAAAAGGTGTCAACGCGCATGCGCGCACGAGTTGTCAGCACATTAATTTCATTTGCATTTCCGCTCGACGCTCGTCGCTGGTTTCGCATTACAAACGTCGCGCGGGCTGGAAAAACTAGTGCGCGCTTTTCCAGCAAAAGGCGGCTCGTGCCGCGTCTGGCCCACTCCTGCTGGCAAATCTCCACCTGGCTGGGCTCTGGTTACCTCAGACCATCGAACTGCACATGAATCACACACGCACAGGAAAATTTTTCCACCTCATGTGTGCTGATTATTTACATAGTTTTGCTATTACTACAAATTTTTATGTGCTGTTTCTAGTTTTTTTTTCTGCCGAGTTTTAATTGTGGCTTAAAGTGGCAATAAACAAGCTTTTTGGCGGTGGAAGAATATTAATAGCCCATGTTATTGATGGCAATTGCTCGTTGAATTTGGCGTAATTAAGTCGTTGTGTGTGTGTGTGTGTATGTTTGTGTGGCTGTGAGTATGGCGAATTGTGCCTGATGCTAATTTTTACGGCTGGCTTCAAGCACTTGAAAATGTGTGTAAAATATTAAAAAAAGATTAACTAGGTTCACGATTTTCCCATAAAAGGTACTATTAAATCAGACGATAGACAATAGTAAAACTAAATTGGGGGATTAGCTCCTTATTTTTGGATTGAGCAATATTTCAGAAAATTGTTAGACTGACATTTGGACACAAGTGATTACGAAAACTTACTCTTGTGGGGAATGCACGAATATGTTCACCAATTCATTTTAATATTCTGCTTTATGCACACTACATAAATCCACTGAAATGCTAATTTGAAATGATGAAGCCGCTAGAGTTAGAAATGGACAAATAAGACAGCATCATTCATTTACCTACAGATCTTGTCCTGACTTGGAATTTCGTTCAGTAATTTATGGAAAATTGTAGAAAGTTTAAGATCCACTTGACTGGAAGGAACTAATTTGAATTCTAAAAAGCATTCTTTGCCATAAAACCTCCCTCAGTTCAACGCCTTTGAAGTAAATTTAGTAGTAAATAGTAATGTTTGTTAAAAGTACATTAAATTTTTAGATTTTGTTTATATATTTACAATTTTTAATATGTCTTCGAAGATGTGGACGAAATCAAAACACTTCAGTGCTGCTCTTTCTCTGCTAAAGCCCAAAAAAACCATTAGATTTTTGAACTCTTTGTAATACACAAACGAAATAACATGTTAGTTGCCCTTTAAAGTATGCTTTAATAATGAATCATGCAAACAAACTTTAGATCCTCCTCGCGCTTGTTTTCGTTTATGCTTATCATACAGCAAACAGCAACAGATAGGGGTGAGACCATCACCTTAAAAATGGCATACTCAGGAGGTCCGGTCTAATGCACATACGAGGTGTGTTCAAAAAGTATCGCGAATTTTGTGTTTTTTCAAAAATTATTTATTTATTCATGAATATCTATTTTGTCGCCTTCAAAGTAATCCCCATGAGATATTATACACTTGTGCCAACGGTTTTTCAATCTTCGAAGCACTTCAAAAAATCATTTTTTTTTTATCTTGTTCAGTTCCTCCGTCTTTATCTCGTCAAGCGTAGCGTAACGTCGTCCTTTCATGGGCCTCTTCAGTTTAGGGAACAAGAAAAAGTCACAGGGAGGCCAGATCTGGGGAATACGGTGGCTGCGGCATCATTAGTGTGTTGTTTTTGGCCAAAAAGTCGCGCACAAGCAACGATGTGTGAGCAGGGGCTTTATCGTGGTGCAAAAGCCAATTTTTGTTCTTCCACAAATCCGGGCGTTTCTGGCGGATTGCTTCGCGCAAATTGCGCATAACTTGCAGGTAATATTCCTTATTGACCGTTCTTCCCTGTGGCAAGAACTCATGATGCACCACGCCCCTGCAATCGAAGAAAACTGTCAGCAAAACTTTCACATTCGACCGAACTTGGCGCGCTTTTTTCGGTCTTGGTTCGTGCGGCAGCTTCCATTGAGATGATTGAGCTTTGGTTTCCACGTCATAACCATAAACCCACGATTCGTCACCAGTTATGACCCTCTGGAGCAAATTTGGGTCGTCGCGGACAGAGTTTAACATCTCATTAGCAATGTTCATGCGATGCTGTTTTTGGTCGCAATTGAGCAATTTTGGTACGAATTTCGCGGCGACCCGTCTCATGCCCAAATCATTGATAAAAATCGAATGGCACGAGCCAATCGATATGTTTAGGTCCTCAGCAACTTCTCTAACGGTGATTCGACGATTGGCCAATACCATTTTCTCCACTTCATTAATTTTTTCGTCTGTTGTTGAAGTGCTCGGGCGTCCGGCACGCTCTTCGTCGTTCACATCTTCTCGGCCTTCTGAGAACATTTTGTACCACCGATAAACGTTGCTTCGGTCCAAGGTAGCTTCTCCGTATGCCACAGTCAACATTCGGAATGCATCCGCGCACTTAATTTCGTTTTTCACACAAAATTTGATACATCTTTGATCTTTGATCCATTTTTTTGAATAGGTAAAAATCGAAGACGATCCAAAACACGTGCAAGCAAAGCAGCTGTCAACAATTAAGTGAACATTCAAAATGGCCGAGCTTGTCGGCATAAGTGAGAGACATGAGTACCAACATAACGCCAAAAAAAAAAATCGAAATTCGAATATACGTAACCCGCGAAAATTCAAAATTCGCGATACTTTTTGAAGACACCTCGTATGGAAAAAAGGAAGTTGTTAGCTAATAACGCATAGCGCCTAAAACCTACACGATTTGAAAGAGGTGTTGGTTGGATTTCATAGCCGCCAACACCAGTGAATTCTCATCTAGGTGCAATGTTAACTATTCAATTGTTTAATATATCTAGTGTTCTTAAGCAAGCGATCTACTTTCTCAACGCTAGCGAAGAATGCCTAAGAATGTAATAGTGGAGGGCCACTATCGATAGCGAAAAATTACAATCAATGGTGTGACACGAAACCAAATATTCGATACCTCGATTTTTGCAGCTCTAGTCACCAGTTATGACCCATTTGAGCAAACCCGGATCGTCGTTGACGTCATTCAACAACTCCAGAGCTATACTAATGCGACGTTGCTTTTGCTCAAAATTTAGTCAAAAATCAAAGAGCCCACAAAAACGTAACTAACCTTTTCAGTTGCCAAAAACAAACTACTAATCGAAATTGTCTGCTAATGCAAACATATGATAAACATATGTGCCGAATATAACAAAAACAGAATATCGATAATCGATACACAGCTCGCGAAAATTCAAAATTCACCTTTTCCTTTGAACAGACCTAGTAAAATCCTAAAATTGACCGTTTTTGAACTTGGTGGCATAAACTAGAAAAAGGCTAAAAACATATAGCAATATATAGCAAACATAATGAAAGTCTCTGTTGATAATGGAGATCAATTAAACCTGTTTGGATAAATAGGTTTTTTATGATTACTGCGAATACATATGAAGGTCTTTCCATATATTTGATGAACTATGACATTTAGGCTCTGGGCGGGCTTCAGCTGCTATAGCTGATTATTATAATTTAACGCCATCTGTCTTCCCCACAATTTGAGAAAATACCTCTTATAATCCACGAAATCATTAATGTTAGAACCTTAGATAAAACAAAGCAAAGAACTCGTAGCAACAGCGCTACCGGCAGCCGATGCAATGTTCGGAATTGCAGGATTCAAATACGATGTACTTAATTTTAACGCTCTACGATTGCATTCTCTTACAATTCTTAAGTAATACTTTAGTAATAATTTCTGCACAGACCTGTGCTACATTTCCATCCTTGGTACCCATCAACTTATGCACCAGCCTTTATCTATTACCTGCACCATTCATTTCAGTTTCAGTTGCTTCTCCTTCTTGTCTGACCCACATGTTTCGTCATCTCTCCACTGCAATTCATTAGTCACCTGTGCTCATTAAGCTCAGAAATGCACCTCATATTTGCCATCATAATTTCCAGCCATTCGGCCATACCAAATACGTAAGCGCGTGAAATCCCCCACAGACGACGACGACGACGGAGCAGAGTTCCTTCCATCATCTTTCGCCGAGTTATGTGCGCCTTATTAGCACATCATTTAAGCGAGTTACTCGACACTTCTCCGCCGACTCTGAACAGTGGCCACATCAGCCGCTTCCCTCATTAAATTTGAAAATATAGCCAGCGTTGTCATATAAATCTTGTTTCCATCAATATTGACCTGTCAATGTCGCCGTCGCCATCGCCATCGCCGCATTGCCAGCGTCCGCGACGGGCCCTTTCGGTATCAAAAATTCAATATAATCACACCAAACGCATCTTCTCCACGCGGAGAGTTGGCAATTATTTTTGATTTTTTTCTCCCATCCTGCTGCATTGTACACTTGCCACTGGCCGCGTGTGCGTAAGAGTCTGCTGTCAAACCTGCTGCGACTCCTGCTTCCTCCTCCTCCTCCTCCTCCTGTCGCTGCTCCAGCAGTTACGCTTCTTTGTGCCTATTAGTCGTTGGCGCACTCTCTCTCTTTGGCCTGGCCATTGATGTGTCAGGGCACATGTTCTTTTATGTCATCATTTCACAGCTAAGTGGCAGGCTACCTGCCTGCCTCCCCCTGCTGCAGCCGCTGCAGCTGGTGCAAGTGTAAATTCAAATGGTGCTCCTGCTCTCCTGCTCTTTCTTCGGGTACAAATCAATTCCAAAGTTTCTGCGAACCCGCTGCCAATTAGATTTTTCACGCTCTCCCCTGGCAGTGGACGAAAAATCACCAGCCTAATTGACATTTCCAGTGCAAGAATTTATTGTGCCCAGAGCGTACATAAGTTATTCCCTTTGGAAATGAATACATACGAGAGCTGGCCGCTGACATCATGGAGCATTTGGAGTTATGGAAACCAACCAAGAGCTGGAGTTGCTGCACAGCCTCTCAAGCTCTCTTTGGTTACGAAGCGCTGCGTGGCCATAAAGTACCCACAACACAGTCAGAGACAAGCACCGAGACAGAGACACACACGGCACACATCCACAACCACATCTCACCCCCACGCAGCAGCGCCATCAGCCCAACTCCAACGGAGTCACAAGTGTTCCATTGTATTTGTTGTAGGAGTGTGGCACACACAGATCGGACTAGAGATGAGCGGAAGCTGTGCCAAAAAAATGTTTTAAAAAACAACAGAGAAATTTGCTAATCAAAAGCCACGAAACAAAGGTTTTGGTTTGAGCCCTGCTAAACGATTGATGCTGAACTTTTTTTTAGATTTAGTATTATAAACTGCAACTGGTCTTTTTAGTGGAAGTCAAAAAATTTTTCATGCTAGGGTTCAAACACAGCCAGTGCAGTACACAACTGAGGTGTCTGAAATTCGACGAAAATTATAAGCTTTGACTATCAAGTAACAGCAAAATAGACAGTCTGTCAAAAGCAGCTGGTTTACTACAACAATTCCTAAGATGAATCGCAAAGGGTCGTTCGTTCAGTAGCTCGTGTATTTTAAGTTTACCATTTACCTTTTAACGAGAATTCATTTGATATATTTTTGTTCAGAAATAGATTTTGCTTAAAATGTTCGTTGAGCAAGCGAGTTTGTCGTTTTTCTAGCAAAAAGCTGTTGAAGTTGGCATATTAAACACTTGTCATGCAAGACTTCCATTCTTGGAAGCTCATTACAATGTTTACGAAATGAAAAAAATCGATTCTTCATTCCTAAACTTAAAAAACGTATTTCAAGATATATTTCTTCGTCCCTTTCAGATAATACTTCAACAAACTCTCAGAATATGAGATTTTTCCCAATTTTAGAAAATCGTAATTACTAGTTTTATTATTTTTGTTTTCTTTTGATATTGAAGAAGTTCTGCGTTTCCAAATGATACAAGTGCTAACATATTTTTCAACCAATTGTTAGACATCGGCGACGGAAAACTTTCTGTCCATGAAAATACTGGATGCATATAATTTCCAATCAATTTCTTCCCAGTCGATGACTCGTAAAATGCCTGCTTATTTTGTCCGCGTATTTTGTGATGTACGCACACTATACATAAATAATGCGTGGCTAGCTGAAAAAGCCATTTTGGCAGCAAATAATGAGGATGAGAATATACAGCAGTCGACGCCAGGCGACTTGTTATCATACAAATAGACTGATACAGTTTGCAATGCCAACATAGCTGTAAGCTATACACATGAGTTCTTGAACTCACCACACCTTCTACGACTGAAACTTGAACCCACCGCAATTGGGTATTTTAAAATTGATGAACAAAATTATCCAAGCCATTCCTAATGTTTACTTTAAGACAGTAAAGGGAGGGTCATTCTTTCTAAACCACTTTGGCAAACTATCGATAGTTTTTTACGAGCATTTTTGTAAGTTTCACGTAGCTAAAATTTGGGTTTTGCTTGACCCGAGGTTTAAGAACAGGATTCCGTACCTCTGCTAACTCAATTCAAGCGGAATAATATTCCAAAAACGAAATTATATTCAACAGCAAGCCACCAGACCTGTTAACTTTTAAGCTGCCAGTACCAATCCCAAAGCAAACTCTGTCGAGCCAAAATGTATTTTTAAGTGAGGAATGGAATTTTTTAGGAAATTTTTTTTTTACTAGATGAAATATTTTAAAGTGAAGAACACTATTAATAAAATGTTTGATTTGATATTGGAGTTAAGTAGCTTTATAAAAAAAAAAAAAAAATTCTGACGATACTATCGATAGTATTGAATCTTTTGTATAAAACTATCGAAAATATTCAATATCCTTGATCGATAGTTTGCCAGCTCTAGAAAGTACACCCAAAAAAAAGGAGTCATCAAAATGACACTATTTAGTCATCAATTTGAAACTATTGAGTATCAAATTCTCTTAAGTACTCAAGTATTAATTTGATATTTTCGAAAGTATTAAACTGATATTTCGAAAATATCAAATTGATACTAACTAGTATTAGGCTGACACTATTTTGTAATATTTTTTTAGTATCAATTTGATACTAACAATTATCATTTCGATATTTTTACTGTCAAAGTTTTGGTATCATTTTGATACTTTCTTTTTTCAATTTAATATTTTGTATTATCAAGTTTGAAGTACCAATTCAGCTATTAGCAAACTGCCATTAAAACTAAAACATTAACATTTAGAACTGTTTATTTTATTCTGAATTCTTACAAAATAAATTTTATGACTATAGGCTTTACTTTTATATTTCAACGCGGATGATTCTGAAATATTAGAAATCACTGTGAGGAAGTTCAACGTGCGAACCTTATTGACATAACAGTCCGCCCTTCTGATTTGGTGTCATCCCTTCTCGAGAACTTTCTTTAATAATGGTTCTGAAACCTCAGCGTATGCGAAACACGCCTCAACTGGAGCTGACTTCGCTTTTCTCATCTTGGATAGCGTAGAAACAGCGTGGAGTACGTCCTCTCTAAAAAGTTATATTTGTTGTTTACAAATGTGTGCAAGGAACTATGTATATGTTTAGCTGCTCACCTTGTTACTCCATATTACTCCATATTGAAATACATTAATTAAATCTTTAACACGTCGTCTGGGGGATTGTTTTACAAAGAGTTTAGTTTAAGCAAGCTACCGATGTGTTTGCACTAAAATCAAAACAGTTAATGTCAACCCTCAAGCGCCTACTGGTCTGCCAGCTCAGCTAGCTTCGTTTCACATACGAGCATGACATTTCGAATTTTCAAACTTTCATAAAAATGTGATAAGTTCTAATTAATACTCTTGCGTATCAAACTAATAACCAAAAGATCATTTTGATACTCTCTGGGATTATATTGATACTAAAATATCGATACTGGTTCTAGTTTCATTTTGAGACAACGTAAATCTAATTGATATTGATACCAATTTTTACCAATTTGACCGACTTTCTATCTTGTTCGAGACTGCTGAAATGCTGGACGCTTTCTTCTTCATCAACTAAGCAACAGCTTCAGCTGTAGTCATTGTGGCTGAGGCATAAACTAGCACTTCGTTGTTCTTTATGAAGAGTCCTTAGAACAGAGGGTTTACTCAAGACTGGCCACCAGACTAAAACGAGTAATATGGGGCGAACAACGGCTGTATAATCGAGGTCACCTTATTGCATGCAAATTCTGAGTCAAATTGCTGCCACGAATTCCAAAGATGCTCGCAGACGCCACGATTGGAATTTACACGCGATCAATTTCCTATTAGATAAGCGTTCGCAATGACAATCAATAAGTCGCAGAGCCAAATTATGTCCGTTTTGAGGCTTACACCATATTTTTTACACGGACAATTATACGTGGTATGTTCTAGCGTGAGCTTCTTCTTCTTCTAGTTCCGTTTAAAAACCCAATAAGCCTAAACCCAACTGGTGCTTGAGCCGACTTGCTATTTTGCCAACGTCACTGGGGCAACTGACCTGTTTTGTATGTTTATTTCACAATTCGTGCTGTGTAAACTCAACAAGTTATTTATAAATGGATTTGGAAATACTCATACACACAGACATATTGCCCAACAACAACTACAGCCAATATATGTTTATCGAAATTTACAAACAAACTTGTATAAAGAAATAATATTTCAATTGAAAATGCATGCCCCTGATATATCACATAGTTTCTGGCAGATATTGGCTTGGTGTCTAAATTATATGGAAACCAGATTGATACCGCTGACCACGATTTGCTCGGTCTATCAAGTGATGTGGTAGAAGATCTGAACAGTTTTTTACTCGATTTCCAATGAATATTTAGGCAAACATATTGCTGACCAGCATACTTCCTCCTCCATCAGTTTTAAAGGTATCTCGACCAAACAATATGAGCTTCGGCGGAGCCAAAGTTACTTCTCCATCACTTTTTCCTATTAAATAAAAATTTACATATATTAACTAAGTCGTTATTGTTGTGATAGAATTTTTAAAGTCTTCTTCTTCTTCTAGTTCCGATCCCTTGTGGAACATAGGCACTCACCACTGCTCTCCTCCAACAAACTCTTGTTGGCCGTCGTTTCAGTTCTCCTCAACTTTTTCCCATGCTTTGCGCCTCTACTTCGACAGTCCTCCTCCGTGTTTCTTTTGGTCTGCCACGTGACCGCCCGACTCTGCATCCGGGGTTTTATTCCATCGTCTTCCTTTGCGATGTCGTTCTTTTTTTCAGAAGGTATGTTCGATCCAGTCTGCTGAATCCTGCGTATTATGATGTCGACACTCTCCATATTCGCTCGTTCAAGTAGCTCAGAGTTCCGTATTATGTCGTGACCAGAATATGCAGTAGATGCGTCGCAGGCAACGGCTTACAAAAAGTTTTGAGTTTCGCCACTATGGAAGTTGTAATTTTCCAAGTGGAAGAACCGTATAAGAGCACTGGTATTACGTTGGACTTGAAGAGCCTTGATTTTTTTTCCTTGAACAGGAGCGCCCAACTGGGTTTTTTGGTAAAATGGGTTGTTTGTAGTGGGGTTTTTTTTTTTATACCCTTGCAGAGGGTATTATAAAATTGTCCGGATGTTTGTAACGCATAGAAGGAAGCATCTCCGACCACATAAAGTATATATATTCTTGATCAGCACGACGAGCTGAGTTGATTTAGCCTTGTCCGTCTGTCCGTCTGTCCGTCTGTTTCTATGCTATCTCCTCCGTCAGTTTTAAAGCTATCCTCACCAAACTTTGCACAAAGTCTTTGGTACAAATACGCTGCACATTTGTCGGAACCGGCCGGATCGGATGACTATAGCATATAGCTGCCATAGGAACGATCGGTTGAAAAACAAGTCTTAAAGAGAAAACTTTTTTGTTTTTAATGGAAACGCCTCCAAAGTACGTATTTCTTAGTTTACTATCCTTTCCCATGATTTCACTAAGTTTGGTCGAAATCGGATGACTATAGCATATAGCTGCCATAGGAACGATCGGTCGAAAAACTAGTTCTAGTGAGAAAAACTTTTTTGTTTTTAGTGGAAACGTCCTTATCATTGGCATACACTTAATCTATATACTTTTACACAATTCTACAAAGATTGGTCGAAATCGGATGACTATAGCATATAGCTCCCATAGGAACGATCGGTCGAAAAACTAGTTCTAGTGAGAAAAACTTTTTTGTTTTTAATGAAAACGTCCTTATCATTGGCATACACTTATTTTATATACTTTTACACAATTCTACAAAGATTGGTCGAAATCGGATGACTATAGCATATAGCTCCCATAGGAACGATCGGTCGAAAAAACTAGTTCTAGTGAGAAAAACTTTTTTTTTTTAGTGGAAACGTCCTTATTATTGGCATACACTTAATCTATATACTTTTACACAATTCTACAAAGATTGGTCGAAATCGGATGACTATAGCATATAGCTCCCATAGGAACGATCGGTCGAAAAACTAGTTCTAGTGAGAAAACTTTTTTTTTTTTAATGAAAACGTCCTTATCATTGGCATACACTTATTTTATTTACTTTGGACACATTTCTACAAAGATTGGTCAAAATCGGATGACTATAGCATATAGCTGCAGTATGAATGATCGGTCGAAAAAGAAGTTCAAGTGAGAAAACTTTTGTCTTAAATGACATCGCCTCCAAATTTCGCAATTAACAGTGTATTATGCCTTTCCATGATTTCACCAAGTTTAATAGAAATCAGACATCTTTATAGTATAGATCCCATAGAAAAGTAATGTCCCAAAAATAGTCTTAGAAAAACTTTTTTGTTATCAATGGAAGCTGCAGGAGCAAAACGGCTACAAAACTTCGGCCGAGCCGAAGTTAACTTTAGCCAGGTCGCTTAAAGAACACGGACAGGAGGGCACAAATCGTCTGTACAGTCCAGATGCTGCAGTCTTGTAGTCGGCTGACCACCCAATTTTTTGTTAGCATTGTAGCGAACACATCTGCCACCACCATTATAAACAAAATGGGCGACAGAGCACATCCCTGCCGAACGCCGCTAAGGACTGGAAAAAGGTTGTGATAGCATTCCACTGTGAAGCACTCTACACTGGGCGCTGTCGTATGTCGTCTGATATGGGAATAAGTTTTGTTTGTCTCCCTCTTGCCCCTCCTCTCCGTATTCCCCTTCTCACCTTGAAGGCTTTAGCGAAGTCCACAAAGGCCATGTGCAGGTCTGAGTTGAGTGCACTGCTCGATCAGAATGCGCACAGTGTTTATGTCATCCGTACACGACGAGCCCGGTCTGAATCCGGCTTGCTCTTCGCCTATGGTGTCCATAATGGTGTCTCTCAGGCGATCCAGAACTATTTTTGATAGGAGCTTCGAAATAGCTGGCAGCACACAGATTCCACACCAGTTGTCGCATTCGCGCAGGTCACCCTTTTTGGGGATTTTCACCAGGATGCCTTCAAACCATTCCGGAGGGGAGCCTCCTCAGTGCCCATGTTCTTAATTGAGCGCTCCGTTCATTCCGTCTTTTTATCGGCTACAGCTTTCAGGTCGCCGTTTGTTGCTGCATTTTCCGCTTTTTTCGAGATTGTTGATGCGGCTGTTTTTGTCCCTGCGCACGCTTCTTTGATCTCCAGCGGTTCTTTTTGCGCGGTATTCTTGCTTCAGAGCCGTTAGTTGTTGTGGTGGGCTCGACTCTGCAAAAATTTCTGCCTAATTTCCGCACGTTCTTTATAATAACCCCCCCTTCCATTCCTTCTCCAGGGCGGTGACCCTGGGGACTTTACCTATTATGCTGTCGCCAACATCTAGGTAAATTTCCTTGACTTCGCTCCATTTCTCATCTGGCTGTAGCGCCATCATTCAGCACCACTGAGTTTGCCCTCTGACTTAGCGCCTCCTTAAAGCTGTCCTTAACCGCCGTTTGCTTCAGTCTGTCGGTGACGTATTTCGCCTTTGGTCTCGCAATATCAGTTTAGCAATTTTAGCAAAATATCGAAAACACTCGTCAAGGTATTGCAAATCCATGTTGTAATCTTTATTCTAGACGATTTTGAATGCTTTTTCTGCTGCCCAATTGAATTGGAGTACTATTTTAGTAAAGAAACAGCAAATGCAATTGGGATTTCGTGGAATATTACTTTAAGTGATCACACTTGTGCAAGCAACTTAAAACCTCAAATTATTCTTATGACTCTTATGAGAGATTATATTCAGCTGGTGCTGGCTGCAAATCGATATAAACATAATGAAACATTCGATTTGTTCCTGTATTTACCCGTCGTCATGATAATCTAAGCTTATGAATATTTGGCAAATTTCATGATTTTAACTGTTTGGTTTATACCTCCTATTTACCAGTCTACAATTGCCGTCCATCAAATCTTCGGGCAAGCGTCAAACCATTCCCCCAAAGTTTTACCAAAACCGAAAATTTTGCAGTTTTCGCGGTTTTGGGACCATTTGCGCAAATTTTTTCAACTTAGAAACCTTTTTTTGGCGGTTTTTGACCATATCATAGACATGAGACATAGTCTATGACATTTTCCAGATCGACATTTTTTTATACCCTTGCAGAGGGTATTAAAAATTGTCCGGATGTTTGTAACGCATAGAAGGAAGCATCTCCGACCACATAAAGTATATATTCTTGATCAGCACGACGAGCTGAGTTGATTTAGCCTTGTCCGTCTGTCCGTCTGACCGTCTGTCCGTCTGTTTCTATGCTATTTCTCCGTCTTTTAAAGCTTTTCACCAAACTTCACAAGTCTTTGGTACAAACACGCCACTTTGTCGACCGGCCTCGGTACTATACATAGCCTGAACGTCGGTTAAAACTAGTCTTAAAATCTTTTTTTTAATGGAACGCCTCCTGTCCGTTTTTTTTCTCCCCCCGGTTTGGTTTTATTATACCCTTGCAGAGGGTATTATAAAATTGTCCGGATGTTTGTAACGCATAGAAGGAAGCATCTCCGACCACATAAAGTATATATATTCTTGATCAGCACGACGAGCTGAGTTGATTTAGCCTTGTCCGTCTGTCCGTCTGTCCGTCTGTTTCTATGCTATCTCCTCCGTCAGTTTTAAAGCTATCCTCACCAAACTTTGCACAAAGTCTTTTGGTACAAATACGCTGCACATTTGTCGGAACCGGCCGGATCGGATGACTATAGCATATAGCTGCCATAGGAACGATCGGTTGAAAAACTAGTCTTAAAGAGAAAAACTTTTTTGTTTTTAATGAAAGCGCCTCCAAAGTACGTATTTCTTAGTTTACTATCCCTTCCCATGATTTCACTAAGTTTGGTCGAAATCGGATGACTATAGCATATAGCTGCCATAGGAATGATCGGTCGAAAAACTAGTTCTAGTGAGAAAAACTTTTTTGTTTTTAATGAAAACGTCCTTATCATTGGCATACACTTAATCTATATATTTTTACACAATTCTACAAAGATTGGTTGAAATCGGATGACTATAGCATATAGCTCCCATAGGAACGATCGGTCGAAAAACTAGTTCTAGTGAGAAAAACTTTTTTGTTTTTAATGAAAACGTCCTTATCATTGGCATACACTTAATCTATATACTTTTACACAATTCTACAAAGATTGGTTGAAATCGGATGACTATAGCATATAGCTCCCATAGGAACGATCGGTCGAAAAACTAGTTCTAGTGAGAAAAACTTTTTTGTTTTTAATGAAAACGTCCTTATCATTGGCATACACTTAATCTATATACTTTTACACAATTCTACAAAGATTGGTTGAAATCGGATGACTATAGCATATAGCTCCCATAGGAACGATCGGTCGAAAAACTAGTTCTAGTGAGAAAAACTTTTTTGTTTTTTAATGAAAACGTCCTTATCATTGGCATACACTTAATCTATATACTTTTACACAATTCTACAAAGATTGGTTGAAATCGGATGACTATAGCATATAGCTCCCATAGGAACGATCGGTCGAAAAACTAGTTTTAGTAAGAAAAACTTTTTTGTTTTTAATGAAAACGTCCTTATCATTGGCATACACTTATTTTATTTACTTTGGACACATTTCTACAAAGTTTTAGCAAAATCGGATGACTATAGCATATAGCTGCAGTATGAATGATCGGTCGAAAAAGAAGTTGAAGTGAGAAAAACTTTTTGTCTTAAATGACATCGCCTCCAAATTTCGCAATTAACAGTGTATTATGCTTTTCCATGATTTCACCAAGTTTAATAGAAATCAGACATCTTTATAGTATAGATCCCATAGAAAAGTAATGTCGAAAAAGTAGTCTTAGAAAAACTTTTTGTTATTATCAAAGCTGGAACAAGTTAACTTACCCCTATTTTTTTTAAATAGTTTTAATTGATATATGCTTCGCATTCATTTGAACGCTTTCATGCTGAAAGAACTCAATAATAAATCAAATTAAATAAGACGACCTTGAGGTGCTCGTCCAAATATCCACAAATCCGCTGGGTGGATTCTGTTCAGCCTACGCCGACGAATGGGCCTTGTTAGAATTGTGGCAAGTCGATTATTGTGAGAAACTAGCCGCTCCCTGTATCGATTTGATTATTTCTCAATGGTTTCGCATAAAGTGGGAATGCCTAAGTCCCGAATATGTTGGTATTATAACGAAGCGCGTTTAAAATTCGTCGAAGAGCCTTACTTACACAAACCTCAACTCTCTTAATGGTGGTGGTGCAGGCCGTTCCCCAACATGTAATACCCCAGTTAAGAGTAGGGAGGACTATGGTCTTAAAAAGGAAAGGCCACTCTCTGGTCGAAGTAACCAGTCCATCTTTCGGAGTTTTAAACGGGCAGAGCCACACACCCGGTTAACGTGGGGTCTCCAACTGAGCCTCCTGTCCAGTATAACACCTAGATACGTTATGGTGTTCTTATGGGCAATTCGAGCTCCGTCCAAAGTGAGTCGAGAAGTATTGCCCCTACGAAGTGTAAAAGTAGCATGCTGCGTCTTCTCCACATTAACACCTATATTCCATCGTGAGGCCCAACATTCAAATTCGTCGAGAAATTCCTGAGCTTTTCTAGAGGCAGTTCTGCGACTGTTGCTTGAAGCCAAAAGGACAGTGTCATCGGCAGAGGTGGCAGTAAATGAACCTTGGATATCAAGATATGAAAGATCAAGATCGACATGACAAAGTTTGGACGCGTTTGCATTGAAAACAAAAAAGTTTTTCTCTCTAAAACTAGTTTTTCGACCGATCGTTCCTATTACAGCTATATGCTACAAATGCGCAGAGTATTTGTACCAAAAGACTTCGTGCAAAGTTTGGTGAGGATAGCTTTAAAACTGACGGAGGATATAACATAGAAAAGCCGACGGACAGACGGACGGACAGGGACGGAGACGGACAGACGGACGGACAGACGGACAAGGCTAAAAACAACTCAACTCGTCATGCTGATCAAGAATATATATACTTTATGTGGTCTGAGATGCTTCCTTCTATGTGTTTCAAACATCCGGACAATTTTATAATACTCTCTGCAAGGGTATAAAGAGTATGAGACCACGGGGTTTGAACCCACAACCTCAGCGTATAAGAAAAAATCTTCCCACTAGGCTACAATGCTTCACCATTTTTCTTTGAAATAAATAGTACTAAATTCCAAAAAAAAATTTGGCATTTCAAACAGTGTTTCCAGAACATAGGGTTCAAAAGTAGCTAGATTTTTGAAAAAAATATTGCTAGAAATAGCTAAAAATAAAATAAGTTGCTAAAATAAATAGCTAAAAATTATAACTTAAAAAACTCTTGTTTTCGGACTGAAGTCCAACAGATAATTGTAAAAAATTACAAAAATACTTTAAATAAGATCTGCCAACCGCCAGAATAAGGGAACCAAGGGCTGATAGAAATAGCTAAAAAATTAAAAATAGTGTTTTTTGAGACTAAAATCCAACAATAATTTAAAAATTACGGTAATTGTGTAGAATAGTAAAGCACACATATAATTTTAGTACAGCATCAGCGAACTTCAACGTCAATTTTAAAAGAAACCATGAATGACCGCCGCGAATTTTCGCATGATAATTCTTCATAATTTGGCGGTGTATCCAAGGAATTATTTTGGAATTTTTGAGCACAGGTTTCAATACTTGACAATTACCAAAATTACTTTTCAAGGTGCCAAGTCTAACAAATTCTTCGAAAAGGACAGAGTCCGGGAACCAATTCACAATCTCTTTTTGTTTGGAGTTCGAGCGAACCCGAATCTAGGTACAACGAAAGGTGAAAGGCCAAAGAATGCTGATCTCAGTACTGAGAACTATGTACCGGACCTTAGTGACTTCGTCCATATCAGCAATATTTGAGTTTTTTTTGCTCATTATAATGAATAAAAATATTGTGCGACAATTCATTGTAATCAATTCTTCGAAAAAATATAAAGACTGAAGACACCTGAATGTTTTATTGGACTCAGGGGCTCAGTACCGAAACAGTACTGAAATTAATGCTGATTTGAAAAGTTGGTACTAAAAACATGGCTTCACTTTCTTGCTCTTTGGTCATGAATCTAGTACAGGCAATGCTTTTTAGGAATAAAGTGAAGTATTAAATCTCATGAATCTCTAGCGAAATCACTCATGAACTAAAGCAATGATTATGCCTTAAATTATTTAATTATGACTCGAAATTCACTTCTGAGTCTTTTTATTCAGGGAAGTTCTATAGCAAAGGTTTCGAACCAATTTAATAGGCGTTATTTCGCACTTCGTCATACAAATTAAAAATTGCTAGAAATAGCTAAATATAATTTTAAAGTTGCTAGATTTATAGCTAATAGCATTTCCAAAAATTTATAAGCATTTCCACTTTCAAAAATGCTAGATCTAGCAACTAATTAACTAAAATGGCAACACTGATTTCAAAAGCTACTTTGTGGAATAAGTAAAATGAAAATGTACATATCATATGGAAACGCTCAGCAAAAAAAATATGTACATTTCGAAATATGTGATTATAGTGGAAATAGGCTATTAATCAAAAAAACTCAAGGAAATGTCCCATAATAAAAATTGAAACAATCAAATTGGATTTTACAATGTCCCTCTTGCCCCTTTTTTCTTTCAAAAGCTCTTCAAATAAACTAAAATCATATTTAACCGACGAATTTCAGTTACTTCTTTTATAATCCCAATGCAGGGAATTCATAATTACAAGCGATCTTATTTATGCGTAAGTGATAAATACTTTTATGCAGATGTATTCAATTCAATACAAGTAGAATCTTAGCCGTATACTCTAAGGTGCAACCAGCGTGAGCGATGGCGCAACTAGTTGAGACGGCATTCCAATCGTGCACCCTGTATAGTCCAAAGGCTCCGAGTTCGAGTCACCCCCAGAATTTGTTCAGAACCATATATAATAAAATTCTGCTCTGGATTCATAACAAAATAAACTGAGCTTAGGTTGGCTAGCTAATTTTTTAAGTAAAAAAAAATTAACAATAACAATTTTCAATTTTAAATTGAACTGTACACACTAGAGCTGGCAAATAAATCGATTCTCGAACCGATGTATCGATTTTTTCCCTGCGTGAGAAACATCGATGTTATTTTGAGAATCGATACATATTGAAAAAGTTCCACCACTACTTTGAAAAGCAACGGTGGGGAATGTCGTGTAAAAATTAACAAAAATGTGTCAAATTTGATAACTACACAGAAAAAAAATCTTAAATCAATCCGAAGAGGGATTGAAAACGGGGTAATCCCGGAGCGGCTTAAAGTGATTCTTTTTTTGGGATTAAATTTGGGAGTTTTGGGACAAATCAATCTTTTTTTCGGCTCGGCTCAAGAATATCCGGAATTTTCAATCCCGTTCGGATTAATTTTTTTTCTGTATGTTCTGTTTTGAGATAACTAATATGGGTATTTGCAAGGTTGTCAAGCTTAATTAAAAAAAAATATAAAAATATTTATAGGACCTGATACAACAACAGTATCATATAAAAAGAGAATGTGATAAATCAAGATAAGGTTATCAAAGCACGAACTCTTCCTTGATTCAGCCAATTTTGTTCAATGAGGTGTCAAACGACTCAGAATTGTCGTCATTCTGGCCTGAACCTCCAACTTTTAGATACAAAAGTATTTAGTATTTTTTTTACACTAGACTACAAAAAAATACCAAAAAAAAATTTCATTTTCAAAGTGCAACCATTTTGTCAAAAATTAACTTTTTTCCAAATCTGATGTTCAGGCCAGAATTACATCGACACTAAACCAGAATCTTTTTCCTTTTTGAATTCGGATAACTGAGTGACCCCGAATCACGGCCGCCATGCGCGCATTTTTTTTTTTCAATTTCGCAAGACCAGAAGCTTTTCAGCCGACTTCACAATTCTAAAACAAAACATCTTGTATTTTTTATTCATTCATTAACTTTCAAATAAAAAAAAACGATTTGAAAAATATCTTTTCGTTTTCTTTTTTGAGAATTAAAAAAAAACATCTAAAAACAGCACGCGCAACTTGTACCGCCCCTTAATAATCTAAAATATTTCAATTTCGTCAAGCATATCTACTACTTAGCATTGATGCAACAGATGAGGACCAATTAATTATCTTAACACTTTCAAGTAGGTGCAAAATTACTTTTCTGAAATTTTCACTTTCTTATGAGTATTTCCTTTCCCTTTTTCTCTCTGTCATAACTGACATGAATATGCAACAAATCTCATCTAATTAATCATCTGTATAAGTTTGCTCCCATATTTAGAGATCGAGCGGTTTGGCATGTAAACAAAAGCAAAAGAAAATTTTGACAGCTGTCAGAAGCTAAAGCAGCAAAATCTTAAGAGCATGACATCAATCATGTATCTTTCAGTTTTAATATACAGCTTATCGCCGACGAAACAGATAATGAGAACATTTTTATATAAAACAAAACTTAATTTCGGGAGAACACGCTGATAAGATTGTTGGGAAAGTTACTGACAAAACCAATGGAACACCCTGTATATCAACATAATTATAAATCGGAAGTTGTTTACTTTGGGCTTTACGCAAAATGCATCCATCAAATTTTGTTGTGGCCCAATAAGCCGACACTATGTCGAACTTTGGAACGTGCGAAAAAGCAAAGATACATAAAACGCTTTCAGAACAATTAAAACATTGTCACATGTACTAAAAACAAACGCAAAAGTCATTCACTTGAAATAAAAAACACGAAATGCGTCACACCGTTTCAGCCTCTCTATAAATAAATTGTAAAAAAACCACAAACACCAGCTATGTAGTATAGAAGGGCAGGAGAATGTTCTTAGAAAAGCATAAATTATTTTATTAGATAGCAAAAAAGAAACAAGCAGCGCGAAATCTTGGGGAAGTATGCGGCCAGGCCATCTGGCTTTCTTGGCCCGATCCAAGCGGACTTTTTTAATTGCAAAAGTTCCTAGAGTTCACTTGCCCCAGAAAGATGCAGTTCAAAATTGTTTCATATTTTTCCCTGTACGCATTGTACATATTGCTGTATCTTTGTATCTGAGACTGTGTTTATTTTGGTTCGTATGCGATTCGAACAATTTCTGGTTTGGCTCTGGGGCCTGGCCCCTTTCATAAACAGCGGAAAACAAAAAGCTCAAATAAATAATGGGTTAGACTGTGTGTGCGCACACGTTGGATGATTCACTCTGCATTCGGGGTGACCAAGTATCCAAGGGGCTTTTACGTTATGATAACGTAATGCATGTCCAAATAGGGGAGTAAGTACGTCTGGCCTTTGTGCAGATTTAGTGCGTTTAGTATATGTTTCCTGATTGGAACTGGTTGTCAGTCTGAATAATTTGAGCTGTAATACTTTTTATACCCTGTTCCCAGTAAAAATGGAAAAAGGGGGATCATGAAGTTGTGCAAAAGTAAGTAACAGGTAGAAGGAAACATTTGCGACCCTATAAAGTATATATATTCTTGATCAGCATCAACAGCCGAGTCGTTATAGCCATGTCCGTCTGTTCGTCCGTCCGTATAAACAAACAGATCTCAGAGATAGCAAAATATAGAGGTTTGACATGTATGGGACAAATGTTTCTTATACTTGCAGGCAGATCAAGTTTATTTTCAATTTTTGGCACGCCCCCTTCCGTCCCGGAAATTGAAAAAAATTTTGTTTCTCCCACAGTTTTATAGATAGAAGGTTGGTACCTTCTGGACATATTTAGTAAAGGAATGGTAAAGATCGGATGAGCGGTTGTCGAATTATAAGGAAAACAAACAATTATGGTCAGCACAGGTGGCAACGGAGATGGGGAGCACCTCACAGGTACAGAATATATTATAGACGGGCTTGACCGACTTTCTTTCTTGTTGTATATACAATCAAAGCGAAAAGCTCAGGTTCAAACGAGGGATGTGCTCGAGTTACTTAAAATGAGTATTATGTGTATTTAATTGCAAATTAAAATAAGAATAAAAACTTAAAACGAGAACTGATCTTGAATTTTGTTTGCCCCTGCAGAGGGTATTAAGAGCTTGGACAAAAATTTGTACGGTATAGAGTTTTAAGTTTTATTGTAGTCAAGTTAAGGTTATCCTTTGGCGAAATAAATAAATATAGAAGGCTTATATAATTGATGAACATAAAGAGCTGAGTCGATTCGTCTGTCAACTTTCAACAATTTTTTGACAATGCTCACACAATTTTCGCCCTACATTCAGAAATCATACAACGATTTGGAAATGGCAGATATCGGATAACTGCTAGTAAATAGGTCTAAGAATCATTGGGGCAAAAATAAAAAAAGTGTTTGGCTGCTGGTGAACGGTTTTTGATAGAATTTGCAGCCAACAAAACTATCGATATTTTTATTGGCGGAAGTTTTGAACTTTTTGCCGAAACAAATGAATATGAATAACATCAAGTACAATCCATACAATGTGACTGTCGTCAAAAACGCCGATATGGCGAAATTTCGACCTCTTCGGTGGCGACTTGGTTGTCTCTGGTTGTCCCATATTGACTACTTGTAAGCGAAGTGGAGAACTCCTTGCAGATGCTTTCTATTGAGAAGTTTCATGCGGCCAGGTTTGAGGAATCAACTGGGGGGGCCTTCGTGCAGCTCCATGATAGACTCGGAGGAAAGCTCTCTCCCAACCGATTTGGATAAGATGCAGAGCACGAACACTCGAGACCATTGTACAGTTTGCGGGAGGACCCAAGATTGTGCTGCATCGTCTATGCATTGCACTGGGAGCTTATATAGTGCACATGCTGCAGCAGGATTGGCCGTGTGCCATTGAGATGATCAATACGTTCCAGCAGCAGCGTATACCAAATGTCAGTAAAGATATGCAGCTCTGGAGCATGCTGAAGGTGCTGCAGGCCATACCGGAGGAGGCACAAGACATACACACCTCGGTGAAGCGAGTCATCTTTAGGGCAGAACTGGGCAAGCGGGTGCCGGTGGTGTGGCAGACATGCGAGATGTATTTAAAGCTGCAAATGCGACGCAGTGAATGGGATGTGGTGTGTGTGGGTGTGGGCACCTGGATTAAGAACATTGGACACTCCATTAAGGGCTTTTTGGTATGTCGAAACGGTCACCTACTGATGAAAGGGACTCCCGTTTTGCCAACGTCCAAACTGCAAAAAGCAAAGACGATTCCTTGCACATTTTGTTTTAATTTTTACAAAATGAATTCTTTGCTTATTGCTGTCAGCTGTTTTCTATCGATAACAATCACAAATCAAATCAATCTAACAAAGAAATACATTGATGGATTTACATCTAACACAATCACGAAAATTAGTAATCATGATTGCACATCCCGCCCGTTCACCAGCACAATCTAACAAAATTAGTCGATTTTTGATCATCGATTTATGCTGGTGAACGCAGCCATTATATGCTTAAAGTAAATCGATTTTTCCTTCGATCGATTTTTTCCTTTTTTATAAGTCTCGAAAACAATTAACTGAGGGAAAGATTTATTATATTATCTGTGATTTCCATTATATCAATTTTAAAAAGATCGTTTTTTTTCATGTTAAACTTAAAAAATTCTTACAAAATAGTTTTAACCACAAATGTTTGTTACAAGATTTCTTATAAATTGAAACATTACTCAAAAAAGTGATTCCACGAATTTTAGGTATCTGGTTTTTAAGACCTAAAATGTTCTTTTTATGCAATAATTGCCCTAAAAATAGTAAATATAGCATAAAATGCTTAAGAAATTTGAGTGCTTAAAAATAGTCCAAGGGGCTTAACAAATTTTAGACCACATCCGTGGGGACCAACAAAAGTTCTGTAAGTTGACTAGAAAAAAAATCAAATATTTTTTCCTAATCTCCTTCTTTTTCATAATTGCCATTGATTTCAATGCATTTCTCAAGCCTATGGATCCACTTGTTAAAACAGTCCTCAAAATCTTTCTTTTCAAGCTTTTCAAGTTCCGCAACAATTATCTCCGCGTTGGTGTTAAAGACCTTTCCCCACAAATTTTTTTTTTTAGTTTTTGGAAATAACCAGAAATCACAAGGTGCTAGATCCGGAGAATATGATAAAGGACGTATTTCTTTGATGCCAGAGAGCGCCATGAAATTACTTGTTGTTTCGGCGGTGTAAGCTGACGCGCTATCATGATGTAAGCAATAGCGCTGCAATTTCTCTTTCTTTCGGTTTTCCAAAAAATTTTTGAAAACTATTGGCAAGCAGTCATCGGTATACCATTTAGCAGTTACGGTCTGACCCTTTCCCAGAGGAATAGCAGCTAGAATGTTTGTTCTGGTGAAGTAAACAGATTTCATCACTTTTGTTGCTCAGCTTTTATGGGTGGGTTGGCTTAAGTTGGGCTCCATACCATGGACTGCTGTTTGGTTTCGTACTTATAGAACCAAGCTTTGTCACCTGTAACGACTTTATTAAAGTGGCCCATTTTCGAATTTATTTAGGAAATATTGGGCAAAGTGCACTCGAGCATCTTTTTGGGCTATATTAAAAATGCGTGGAACCCATCTCGCAGACTTCTTCGTGTATAGGAGATCATGATGCATTATTCGAAATACGGCCATAGCGTTTAAGACCAGTTCATTAGCAATCATTTCCTGTGTTGATCGAGGGTCTTCGTCTAGTTTAGCTTTAATTCTGGCTACGTTTACCTCGTCGCTTGAAGATTTTGTTCGAACTTCTCGCGACTCGTCCTCTACAGAAAAATGCCCGGAATCTTTTGAACCACTTTGAAATAGTTTTTAGAGATGGTCCAATAGTCCCATATGTAATTTGGTATTCGTCGAATATTTGTGCTGGCTTTAATTTACTTCGAAAAACGTAGAGTCACATGACGAGTTTTTGTTTGCGTTGGTGGTGGAATTTTATCTGAGTCACCCTCTGCTATTTTGCGTTTACTCGTCTCCATTTTAACCGATCTATCAGAAATTTAAAACCACGTCCCGTAAAACAATTTATATAGAACGAAAATATCAATATTTGTATGGAGACGTTTTTCATTTGAAAACGTTTCGACCCAGATTTTGCAACTAAAATATTTTGCTTTTCTTTTTTAAAACGAATATTTGCCATTTAAAAAATGCTGCGTTTTTAATTTTATATGGCATAAATGCATTTAAAAATATTTCTCTTAGATTTTTTTTTAACGTACGTTTTTAGTGCTCTGTTTTCTCAGTGTAAGGATCTGCAGTTTTTGGATTTTTAAAAATCGACTAAAGAGTCACCAACTTACCGAATTTTTGTTAGTCCCCGCGTACTTTACTGGCAGGCAGATCAAGATTATTTTCAATTTTTGCCACGCCCCCTCCCTCCGCCGAAAATTGGAAACAACATCATATCTCCCACAGATTTATAGATAGAGGGTTCGTTCTTTCTGGACATATTAAGTAATCAGGATTTATTATCGATCCGAGAATGGTAAAGATTGGATGAACGATAGTCAAGTTATAAGGAAAACAAGCAATTAGGGGCAGCACCGATCGCAACGGTGATGGGCAG
>JAEIFV010001220.1:0-75894 GCA_018904265.1 Lordiphosa collinella
ATCCGACCACATAAAGTATATATATTCTTGATCAGCATGACGAGCTGAGTTGATTTAGCCTTGTCCGTCTGTCCGTCCGTCCGTCTGTCTGTTTCTATGCTATCTCCTCCGTCAGTTTTAAAGCTATCCTCACCAAACTTTGCACGAAGTCTTTTGGTACAAATACGCTGCACATTTGTCGGAACCGGACTGATTGGATGACTATAGCATATAACTGTCATAGGAACGATCGGTCAAAAAACTAGTTTTTGTGAGAAAAACTATTTTGTTTTCAATGAAAACGCCTCCAAACTTCGTATTTCTATGCAGTTTACTATGCTTTCCCATGATTCCCTCAAATTTGGTCGAAATCAGACATCTGTATAGTATAGCTGTCATAGAAAAGTAGAGTCAGGAAAGTAGTCTTAGTTTGAAAAACTTTTTTGTTTTCAATGGAAATGTCCTCAAAATTGGCATGTATTTGTACTATATGCTCCCACACGATTCTACAAAGTTTGGTCAAAATCGGATGACTACAGCATATAGCTGCAGTTCAAAAGATCGGTCGAAAAAGAAGTTCTAGTGAGAAAAGCTTTTTTGTATTTAATTGGGAATGCCTCCAAATTTCATAATTAACAGTTTGTTTTACTTTTCCATGATTTCACTAAGTTTGGTCGAAATCGGACATCTATATAGTATAGCTCCCATTAAAGTAAGTTCCGAAAAGTAATCTTATTTAGAAAAACATACTGCTAGGGTATAGAAAACTTCGGCCGAGAAGTTAACTTTTCCCTATTTTTTTTAGAGTGTTAACATATTGGGGTATGTTTTAACATGAATGCCCCTAAAAGTATATGGCCCAGAATGCAATGCACAGTGGTCGTTCCCATAGGCCAAAAATAAACAAATTAATGTTTTAAATTATGCCTCCAAATATATCTCATCTAGTTATCAATAGAATAAAGTTTCAAAAGCAGCAGTTTGTTTTGTTTAGCTTAACACGTTTGTTAAGAGAATAGCTCGAAAAGAAAGAGCACATAACGTGCGGCCGACTATCAGTGTGCGCGTCATTATTAAAAAGCGTGAACTAAATTAATAAAAAAAACGTTATAAAACTAAAATTTAATAGCAGAATTCAAAATTAACATTAAAGTTGAAGGTATTGGGATTGTGTTTATATAATTTTTATTTAATTTAAATGCTATACGTCTCTTTAATAATAAATAATAAATAAGTTAAAAGTTGTGTTGCCCCAGGGTCCCTCCAATGAAACTTGTTTTAAAATTCTAAACAACATTTAAAGATTCTTAGCTGTAAAAATCAGCTGCTCGTTTTTGCACTTTTGGTTGTAATCGGCCATTGCAATGAGTTGAAATATTCCCACTTTCTAAGTATCTTAAGCTTTAAATGTTTATGATGGAAAACGTTGGCCTAAGGACTTCACACAAGCAAATTGATATTTAGCGATTTGTAATCATTCTTAAGGTAGTTTTTTTATGTCAGTTTCTCTATCAGTCTAATATGCGGTTGGAGCTGAGTTATTGATAAGTTTATGATATTCGTACCGTCAAATAATCGTTTTATTCCCAGCGTAGCCTTCTTAACGCTCGATTCACTCAACTGACTTGCCTTTGACTTCTATGTTCACTTCTTACAAATCGAAATTGATGGTGTGTAGTGAGATTTTAAATCTACATTCTAATCATGAACTACTGTTAAAAGCTAACATGCGCAAAGTATATTCACTCTTCGTCGATTTCGATATTCTCTTTTGGCTGATATTTTTTCCATTTTTTATTTGGTGGGTGGCCGTGGCATGCTTCCTTGCATCCTTCGCATTGCAACGCATATTTTTTCGTGCTGCATTTATTTATCATATGTATTCGTTGAGCTTTTGTTTCAGTCCTTTGGCCAACGGGTCGCATGATGAATGCAGTGCGCATTAGAGGAAAGCGACCAGGGAATTTATTTGTTTTGTACTTAGGGTGTCATAAAATTGTTTTAGGGCCAACTTAAATAAAAATGCTGAAAGCAAAGCAGACTCAGATAGAAAAGCGTGAATCATGGGAGCGTGTAACTAAAACAAGTGGCGCAACAAAATGGTGAAAAAATCAAAATGGACCAAGGAGGTGGGGGAGACAAAATGCGGATGAAAAATACTTGAAAGCATTTTGGCAGAGCAGCAGAATCGCATAGCGTGTCATTTTTTGCGTGTTTGCTAAATTGAAAATGCTTTGGGTAATAATTTTTTTTAATGTAAACGAGCATAGAGGATGGTTTGATTGAAAGAGGGAGAATTAAAAAGAGGGAGGATCAGAGAGTTCTGAATAAGCCGAGAGTTCCGAATCGAGAAGGAATTCGGACTATTTAAACTTTAAAATGTGTATTTATGACACATTTCGACTTGGTCTTGGAACCAGAATTTTCTCTTTTTTGTTTATTCATTTTTTTATTCAGGGTTACTATAATCAGGCACGTCGAGAGGAAATACGGGCCCGAAGGGATTCAGCTCACGGGCCCCCATTAATGCAATATGAATTCTGTTTGAATACAAAGGCAGGCACTCATAATATGACATGATAATGATAAAAAAAGGACTAATTTTCAAGTTATCGTCAATACTCGTATAGCGGTTAGTTGTTATTCAATGAAACTTGCTTTTCGAGCTTTAGCAAAGGCAAAGGAATCGATTAAATTAAATTAAGGACCCATCAAAGAACGGTTTGGCCTTAAAGCATATAGAAACCGATTTTCCAAATCTGAACAAACTCGATTTGGATCTACTATACACCTACCTAGGTACATGCAAAAATTTGTGGCTCTATCTCTTATAGTCTCTGAGATCAACGCGTTCATAAGGACAGCCAGACATTGATAAATCGACTCTGCTGATGTGGACTCGGTTGATGCTGATCGGAAATATATACTTTATAGGGTCGCAAATGCTTCCTTCTACCTGTTATATACTTTTGCACGACTTCATGATCCCCCTTTTCCTATTTTTATTAAGAACACGGTATAAACAAGAAAAATACTCTGTACATGGGAAGTGAGATCTGTTTGTTCATACGGACGGACGGACAGACGGACATGGCTATATCGACTTATCTGTTGATGCTGATCAAGAATATATATACTTCATAGGGTCGGAAATGCTTCCTTCTGGCTGTTACATACGTTTGCACAAAACTAATATACTTATATTTTGAGTTAAACATTCGAAAGCAAAAACCCACCGAAAAATTTCTTTCTAAAAGGGCCAAAATCGCCAATAGTTGAGAAAATCGCCTTTTTGCGCCTCGGTACTCTTTCGAAAGGCTCCAAAAAAAACTTTTTTTTCTTGACCATTGTGTATAACCTTCTTTTAAGAATTTTAAATACAATTTGTTTTATTTATTTTATTTTTACTTACCCTTTACTGGGATTCGAACTCAGGACCTCGGCACTCTAACACGAACAACGGACATCTTAACGCTCACCGATACAACAGTGTCGCGCGAGACGGTGGCGAAATGACAGTAAAGAATGCAATCAAGACCGGTGGTAGAATGGCAAGACATTTGCTGGGCAGCCGCCAGGTCGTGGGTTCGAATCCCATTCAGAGCATTGACATAAAAATTATTTTTATTTTCTCTTTTTTTTTTTTTTTTTTTTTGTTTTTTAGTTTTGTTGTTTTTAAAACTTTCTATATTTTTCCGATATTTTTTACAATGCACTGAGGTCTCAAACTCGACATTTTTTCGTCCAAATAACCGCGAGTGCTCTGCGATAATAAAAATGAACTCTCATCTCTTACATGCGCCGTGTCCGGCACCCGCAGCTGGTTGGCTGGGTTACTGCAAGCATCTTTCCTAAAATTTAGGAAATTATTTTCTTGTTTTTAGGTAAAGACGAGTGCATCGTTTTTTCTTTTTTTTTTGGTAAAGACGAGGGCATCGTTTTTTTTTGCCTACTTTTAGGTAAAAACGAGTGCATCGATTTTTCTTATTTTAAGGAAATTTTTTCTCAATTTTAGGGCTTTATATTTTAATGGTTAGTGTTTTTTAAAATTCAGGTTAAAAATTTCACCAATTTAGGAAAATTTTCTTAAATTAAGGGCCAATCCATTTTATGGCGGAATTTTCATAAATCTAATAAAAAAAATTTCTGAGTGCATACCATCTTTTTTTGGATCATGTGTTCCAAATTTTTTCAGACGAAAAGCCTTGCATGCCAATGGCTTCCCAGCTGAGTTTTTGTATACAGAGAAAAAGTTCTTTATATATAACTAGCAAATATCCCGGCTTGCTTCGCTGCGCCGCCGTCAGAAAAGCTATTTTAACCGATAAGAGTGTCAGTTTTTCTTTTCCGACTTGGGGGTGGATTTCACAAATCGGAAAATATTTGACCTTATGCCCCTTCCGCGGTTAAAAATAAAGTCTCTCCTGACATTTCCGATCTTGGTGGTGAACTTTTCAAATTTAAAGCTTACAAACAAAATTTGATAAAGATCGGCCAACAAATAACATTTTCCACCAATTCTCCAACCATTCCTCAAAGTTGCATTGCATCCGAATGAACGCTATAATTTCTCAAATTTCGCAGATTGTGCACCATTTTCCGCCCATTTCTTCTGCTTAAAAACCTTCCGGGCAAGCGTCTAGCAAATCCCCAAAGTTTCACCGAGATTGAGAATTTTGCAAATATTGCCGTTTTTGGACCATTTTCCACCTCCATGTCCACCTACAGGTCCACCTCCATGGACACCACCATGGCCACCTCCATGGCCACCTCCAAAGCCACCACCATGGACACCTTCATGGCCACCTCCATGGCCACCTCCATGGTCACCTCCAGGCCACCTCCATAGACACCTCCATGGACACCTCCATGGACACCTTCATGGCCACCTCCATAGCCACCACCATGGCCACCTCCATTGCCACCTCCATGGCCACCTCCACGGCCACCTCCAAGGCCACCTCAATGGCCACTTTCAGGTCCACGTCCACTTCCACGTCCAGGTCCAGTGCCATCTCCATGTCGAGGTCCAGGTCCCGCACACAGCCAGTACAATGAAAAACGGCAGCCCGAGTTACTGTTATTTCGTTATTTCTTATACTATCCTTACAAACCAAGTTTAAAGCCAATCGTATGAAAATAGGTTTTTGTCTGCTGAGTTTTCCGACCCTAAGGTAAAATTTTCCAACTTCAGAAAATAACATTACAAATTATATCAATTACTATCCTTACAAACCGAATTTCAAATCGATCGGATGAAAAACAAGATTTTGCATATCGAATTTCCCGGGAATTTTCCTTGCGCGGATCGGATGACAAATAAAATTCTCACCATACAGACTTTTCCGAAGCTTTTCCAGGGAATTTTCCAATTTCCCTTTATCGATAAATCACATTTCAATTCATTTCACTTACTATCCTTACAAACAGAATTTCAAGTCAATCGGATGAAAAATAAAATTTACCCATACAAACTTTTCCGACGATTTTCCGGGAATATCCCGTCCCTTCGGTCGAATTTTCCAGCATCGAAAAATCACATTTCAATTTGTTTCACTTACTGGTCTTACAAACCGAATTTCAAGTCAATGGGATGAAAAATAGATTTTTGCATATCGAATTCTCCGAGAATTTCCCGGTAATTTTCCTTGTGGGCGGATTTTCCGAAATCGGGAAAACACATGTCCAATTATTTCGCATACTATGCTTACAAACCGAATGAAAAATTAAATTTTCCCCATACAAACTTTCCCGACGCTTTTCCGACTTTTCGGTGTTGAATATTCCAAAACCCAGTCTTAGTACGCACTTTCACCACATAAGGAACCACCTGTCCAAATTTCAGCCCTCTAGCTCTTACCGTTTAGGCTGTGCGACGGTCACCAGTCAGTCGGTCAGTCAGTCAGTCAGGTTAAACAGTTTTATATACATACAAGCTCTAACCACATTGCACCACCGATGCCATAATTTGGTGACGCAATAAAGTCGAAATTATAAAACGATTGGCAGATGTGAAATGTTTGTTCTATTTTTAGATTCATTTTTCGTTTGAACCCCGCCCGCTCGAGCCAAGAAGCTTCAAAACGAAAATTAAGGGAGTTTGTAATATATGTAGTATCTTTGGTGCTAGTGCTTAGTATGCAAACTCCGAAAAGTACGCAACTGAAAACACGAATTATTGTAACACGATTTTGTCGTTAAAATTCCCAACTGGATTTAGCATCTTGCTTATGGAGTGATGCTAGATTTCTGACATACAGTAATATATTTTTGGTCTTTGATATCGATTTTGGCTGAGTTTATGTAAATCTTGTACTAAACTCTCAGAAATTATATAGTAATTTGCTTTGTCCTTTTTTCTCTTTTACATAAGTATGTTAGATCATTCCGAAGGATTCACTTTGTCTTGGCTCACTTGTAGCTCGGCCCAGGCATAAAGAGGTGACGAGCTGAGGCCGAGAAGAAATTTAAATTAGAATTTGGTTGTTGGCCCATGACATTTTATACTCACAACTGATTGGCGCTAGACTCGGCCAGAACTGGTGCAACGAATAACACCGTCACACAGTGGACGGTCTTGTATGGAGAAGGCGGCCAAAAATACTTCCAATAGAGATATCAGCTTGAAACTTTTTCTGCAGCTAAATAATTCCATATTAATGCTATATTTATAATATTGGCACGTATATAAGCTTTATTTTCGCGCCAATTTAAAAAATCAAATTAAAGCAGACCCCTAAGGTTATGCAACATTATTTTTGTAGTTATTGCCAACGTGAATTTACTAAACGCTTAACTTTTAAAAAACAATTAATAATGCAATACAAAAAAATAAAAAATTTTATATATTCAAAATATAATAATACATCATTAAACAACAAAAGAATAAAAAGAATTATATATTTAAACGACAATAACAATAGTTTAATGTAATATACCATAAGTTGGTTATAAAAAAAACTGTTAACTCAAACAAAGAATCATTACTCAAGCAAATCGTAAACTGATTTGTCTAAAATGGATTTTTGCTTTTAAATATTTTTTGTCCAGATATATAGGGGTCCGAACTTAACAGTAATCTATTAAATAAATCAGTATTTGTAACCACACGTGAAATTTTACGTGTGTGCTGGCTTCTAAATCTTTTTACATCCTTATTTTTTGACTCAGCCGCTTCCTCCGAAAGTTCGCCAATGGAAACTAAAGCGTTTTCAATTATATCAGGCCCGTGTATCAAAACTTTATGTACTGTAGCTGGAATATAGTACCACGAGTATTGTTTAGTTAATTGCTCAGCTGTATGCAATGCGTAATTTCTAAACTTTTCGGGATTAATTCGATAGCCTGATGACAAAGCTCTCAATATTGTGCCACATCTATCTATCAAGTGACAATCTAACCCTGTTATTTCGGCTGACAATACACTGTTTTTGAAAAATTCCCGGGCTGTGTTTCCATCATTGGATGATCCGCATCCTCCAACTTTTGGTTTGTCAACGATGAGTCCCATTTTTTGTCGAAATTGTTTCTGAATTACAATTTTTCGCTCCCGCACTGTTGCTTTTCCTTCATCTGATCTTATTTGCCATTGTTTTATTGGAACTCTGTAAGCCATATGTATGAAATCAGAAAGAAACGCACGAAAAAACGACACAAAAACATAGAAATTTGGAGCGAGATGGAGGTATTGAATGCATGATTACATTAAGTGTAGCAAATTGTAGCAGCTTATTTTCATAACTTAGAATAACTAAATATTGAACAATTTTTTAAAAAAAATTTCGTTGAAGGGCGTCATTGGCAAAACAATTTTTACTCCAACTGAAAATTGATTTTTTTTGAGGTTATACAAGAACAATTAGGGTTTACGCCAGAGGGAGGCAAAAAATACATTTACATTTTTGCATTGCAATGCATTGGTGTGTGTGAGAGCAGCTCAAAAATTGCTCTCAATTTCAGTAGCAACGACTGCGTCGCGGCGTAGGAAACCACCCACCCCCCCGCCGCTTTTACAGATTATACTATGCGTGTTTGAGCAGCGCTGCTTTGAGAATTTTCCTATATACGCGAGATCGCAAGCTGCCGGCCCCTGGTTTACGCACATGTTTTGTTAAAAACACACAAACAATGCAATTCAAATAAAAATTACAAAAACACAATGTAAATACCTTCAACATATATGTTCATTTTAGTTTGATCACTTTAATTTAGCTTTTATATAGTTTTTTAATATATTTCTGCAGGGCTTGCAGCTACGATGCACACGCTTAATATTGGCCGCACGGTTTGTGCTATCGCTTTACCTGTCATTTTCTTCGCGAATGTGTGAAGCAAAACAAAACAAATAATCAATTTTAAAGCACCGTTTTATGGACAACTAGATGCCGAACATTTGAACTTAAAATTCAAACATTGATTTTTTTTTTTGTGGGATTTTCCGACCGTCCACTGTGCGTCAGGTCGTTTATCTCCGTCATGAACACACCAAAGTATTGGCCAGGTTCCTTAGCCTGCATACTGGGACTAGCATCTGCCTCTAGGTTCTTCAGAGAGAGCGGAAAATGGTTGGGTGGCGGCGCAACTATGTAACGCATTCGCTGCGAGCCCTTCTCAAAGAAACCAATCGGCGACATGTGTAAGTCATCCATCCATCTGTAGTATTCCAAGTCCCCCTCATTCTACTTGCATTGCTTGCGGAGGAAAACGAATGACAAGCTTATGCCTGTGGCAACTTCATGGTGCTCATTGTGGACGCCATCAAGACGTTGATGACAGAGGCTCAGGTTAACAGTCAAAGCACTGTGTACCTTTTCGAATTCGAGGCGAAGTCTGGTCAGATAGCCAATGAAACTTTTCCGCGAGGAGGTAACTACACTTTTGAGGCGGATTGGTATTGCATGATGATGGACATCCATTGGGAGGAGAAGCCCACTTGGCTTTCCAATGTGGGGAAATTTGCTCTTGTATTCCTCGGAAATGGGCCGAACGACAACGTTCAGAAGTTTGTATGGCGAGAACATTTTTGGCGTGGCTTTGATAGACGAAAATAAAAAAGCCGTGGATCATGGTTCGATGTGTGTGCGAAGAAGAACCTTTGCTTGCGTTTTCATGTAGCACAACGTACGTGAATTTTCCTTACGTTAACAGCTAGTGATGTGCAAGCAGTTAACTGTACTCAGGTAGTGATGTGCAGCGTAATTGATTTATCGGTAACGAGCTTTAAAAATACATACATATTTTTATATGAACATTTTATCGTAATGCTAGTGGCGTAGCGAGGCACTTATTTCGGGGCGGCCAATTCTTAGAAAATATGTATTAAAGATCCCCTTAAATAAATATTTTGTGTGATATCATTAACATTGATATAGCCAGTTTACAGACATAGGGGGGTGCCCCACAAATCTCTGGGGATTTTCTTATAATTGTCTAGAATAGGCACCTGTGCTCAAAATTCCATAAAAAAGCCTTCTTTGGACCGCGAATTATGAAGAATTATCACGCTAAATATTCGCCGCGGACTTCCATGGTTTCTTTTTAAATGAATTTTGAAATTTTCTATTTTTGCATCAAATTTATGAATGCTTTTCGTCAAATGTCAAATAAATAATTTAAAAAATAGACAAAATTCAAAACTTAAAATAAAGTTATGGAAAAAGGCAACAAGGTCCAGTCTATTGAAGTGATTTTATATGATTTTTGTATGCTGAACACGAATCTGTTTGCGGAAATGGTCCATCACTTCTAGATTTTTAGTAATTTGAGCTTGAAGTTGCTTAAAATGCATGTTTTGACACTTTTTGTGTTGTGGCTTAAGCATTAGTAAGGGTTCCACACAAAAAGTGCCAAAATATGCTTTTTAAGCAGGGCTGCAAACCCCACAAATTTTTCGGAATTTAGGTTCGAACCAAAATTTATTAATGGTTTAGGTTCGGAAATTTGAGGTTCAAGGTTTTTGGACGAAGGTTTTGGTACGATCCCAGGTTCAGCCCATGCTTTACACAATATTTAAAAAATCAAATAAGGGAGCTTTAGTCGAGTGCCCCGACTACAAAATACCCTGTTTCCTTGACTCCAACATACACACAAACGCATGCGCGCAACCGGCCGCGCGCGATAACTGACAATGCAAGACTTCACCTCTCTCCCACAAGCAAAATTTGTTTCGTATATAACTTCAGTGTTTTTAAGGCCTTACATGATATATATTAAGTCTCGAGGGTCTTACTTAAGGGGGTAGTACAAGTTGCGCGTGCTGTTTTTAGATCCTTTTTTTTAATTCACAGAAAGAAAACGAAAAGATATTTATTCTCTTATTCTCAAAGGTACATAGAGTATAATAAGTTTGTGCAAAAGTATGTAACAGCCAGAAGAAAGCATCTCCGACCCCATAAAGTATATATATTCTTGATCAGCATTAACAGCCGAGTCGATATAGCCATGTCCGTCTGTCCGTCTGTCTGTCCGTATGAACGCACAGATCTCAGAGATGGTAAGAGATAGAGGTTTGACATGTATGGGACTTATGCTTCTTATACTTGCAGGCAGATCAAGTTTATTCAATTTGCGACTAGCCCCCTCCCGCCCCCGCAATTTGCGAATAACGTTATATCTCCCACAGTTTTATAGATAGAAGGTTTAAACCTTCTAGACAAATTTTCAAATAAAAAATTTTGTTCGATTTGCCAAAGGAATGGTAAAGATCGGATGAACGGAAGTAAAGATATGAGCAAACGAAAATTCAATATATCTGGGCTGCTCCTGCAGCAGCAAAACACATACATATGTATGTAGATGTATGTATATATGAGCAACGATAGCCAACAATATTTTAGGACAAATTTTTATTTAACGATTCATATTGGATCGTTGTGGGTGTGATGACCCCGCCCCGCCAAAAATTCCACCTTTTAAATGAATTAAACCTGCAAATATATTGTCTGAGTAATTCCAACAACGAAATCCCATACAAAACCTAACAGCTATGGCTAGCTCATTAGATCCAATTGGATTCTTGCAGCTAACTGGGACGCTCTCATTTTCCCCCTTCCCTTTCCCACATACACAATATTGAGAGAGAGAAATTAGAGATGGTCGCGGGACAAATATATCGCCCGATACCCATCTGACTACTAAGACGAGGATTGTTTAAATTGCAAATAATATAAAAATAGTCTAGTTCTTTAATTCTAACATAATATCAAGCAATCACAATGATGTTAAGTCATTCTGGTCACTCCGGAGTCCCGCTTACTTTTCGATGTACGCCCATCTCTAGCTCTGGCAAATGCAAAGGTTTTTTTTTGTCTGCGGCGCGTGCCAATCCATGTTCCCAAAAAAAAAATATAATATAATCGAATATAACCAACTTTCTTCGTTGTTTTAAAATCGAATTTTTTTATTTGAAAGTTAATGAATGAATAAAAAATACAAAATTTTTTCTTTAAGGATTGTGACGTCGGCTGAAAAGTTTCAGGTCTGCGAAAAGTGGTATGAAAAAAAAAGTGCGCCCATGGCGGCCGTGATTCGGGGTCACTCCGTTATTCGAATTCAAAAAGGAAAAAAAGATTCTGGTTTAGTATCGATGTAATTCTGGCCTGAACCTCAGACTTGGAAAAAAATTAATTTTTGACAAAATGGTGGCACTTTGAAAATGAAAAAATTTTTTTTTTGGTATTTTTTTTTTTGTAGTCAAGTGTTAAAAAATAAATACTAAAAATATTTGTTTCTAAAAGTTGGAGGCTCAGGCCAGAATGACAACAATTCTGCGTCGTTTGACACCTCATTGAACAAAATCTGTCCAGTAGTTTTGGCTGAATCGCGGCCGCCATTTTGAAAAACGTGGTTTCGAGAAAAACGCGTTTTAAGTTTGCAGTTGCTCGGGAATTTAGGTCAAATAGGGTCACTATAAGGGCCATATCTCCTAAACTAATTCGAGCTTTCGAAAATCCTTTTTGAATATCTGAGCTACAAAAAAAAAGCCAAAAAAATTCGATTTTTTTCTGGCCCAATTTGTACTACCCCCTTAAAAATTGTGGCTCTGACAGTTTTTTGCGCTTAAGGGGGGAGGGTGAGTAATTTTCCAAATCTGAAATAAACTCGATTTGAATCTGGTATACACATGCAAAACTTCCTACATGCAAAAATTTGTGGCTCTATCTTTTCTAGTCTCTGAGATCGACGCGTTCATACGGACAGACGGACATGGCTAAATTGACTCGGCTGTTGATGCTGATCAAGAATATGTATACTTTATAGGGTCACAAATGTTTCCTTCTACCTGGTACATACTTTTGCACAACTTCATGATCCCCCTTTTCCCCTTTTTAAAGGGAACAGGGTATAAAAATGGAAAATTAATAATCGAAACTAGGAAACTTATTTGCAATCTCTACATTATATCTACATTTTTTCGGCTACTTATCAGCACCGCCTCGGTCTTATGCGGTGCCAGTTCTAGCCCCATCGATAACAGCCATGCTTCGATCTGCGCTATTGACTGGCTCTGCCTGTGCTAGCTCCTTTGCGACAGCCACCACCGCCACGTCATCCGCAAATCCTACCTCCTGGACTCCTGGGGGGTGAGATAGTCTAAGTACCCCGTCGTACATGGCGAAAAAGTAATATCTAGTAAATTTCTTGAAGGAAAATTCGAACGTTCTGAGTACTCACCTTAAGCTAAGGAATTTTTAAAATGATATTGCTAAACAAAAAAAAATAACTATTCGATTTCCCGAGCTGTCACAAGTTTCAATGAATTCCACAACTGCTATCCACTTTCAAATTTATAATTATGAAAGAAAAAGTAAACACTTGCCATAAATTATAATCTTAAAATGCGCTTCTGCCAAGTGTCTTGCTCCTGTTTCTGTCTTCCTTTTTTATGTTTTTAAGAATTCCCCCTCCCTCTTGTCCTTGGGCTGTTGCCTCTGTGAGGCATTGCATTGTATTCACCGTATATACCTACCTACCTACCTACCTACATACTTATATATATGTATCTTTAAGCTGCATAATGAAATGTTTGCAAATGCTTTGCATTGCAAATTCCCAGCCCTCAGGTGTGGGCGGCAGGTGGGTCCCGAAGCAAATTATCTAATTAAAGCAGAACGGACAAAAAAAAACGAAGCTGTCAGCAGCTGAAGCTTACAAGCTTAAAGCCATATGCAAATAATCCTCAAAGGAAAAGTTAAAAATTTGCAGAAATATTTATAACACAAAAAAAAATAAAAGATGCCACGGACGAACTTTTACCCCCTGCGCTCTGATGAAACGGGCACTAAGCAGCTTTAAGTGTCTGTCAATGTCATATTTTTCGAGAAGCTTACAGCAATTTTTTGGTGCTTGGTAGTGTAAAAGTAGCGATAAGCTTAAAACAAATGCGGAGAGGCAAAAAAAATTAAATAAACAGAAGGCAGACGGAAAGTTCTGGAGGAAAGTGTGGAATAAATGCTCTAACTATTAATTTTTATTTCAATAATGTAACCCAAGACCCACGTTTCTATGGCTTTCCAAGTGGACACAACTTGTAATTGTGTAGCAATTTTTTCAAATATTATCAATAACACAAGGCAACAAATTTGAAAGATTGGTAGTGATTCTAGATGATTTTCGTGTGCTTAGCACACTGCGTTTTCAGAAATTGTACATCACGTCGAGATTTTTAGTAATTTGAGCTTATTTTCCCATTTTGACCATTTTTAGGAGCGTTTTTCGGGGAATCTATTCTATTGTTTGTACTCTTTTTGATTCCATCGAAAAGTACCACTCCTTAGCTTTAAAATGAACTATCGCAAACAAAACTTTTCAATTTTTTTCAATGGAGATATACCTCTTTTAGCACTTGTGTAAGAATCCAAAAATATCCTATTTATTGCTGGTGCCCCAAAGTATGCAATCGGTGGTAGAGACTCTAATATGTTTTCGTTTCCTAAATACAGTAAAGTAGGCTGGTCATTTGTAATGCACCAGCAACAAAATTAAAAAAAAAACCTCACAAGGCTCTTCAATGAGAGGTTCCTCCAGGATATGAAAGAATTGGACAAAAGGTACCAGGGAAGGTGGGACATTAACATGACAGCAGATTACTTTCGTTGCTTAAAGAGAGACGATTACATTAAATTTGCCAAACGAAGATAAAAAATGCGCAGATTCTTAGAAATCGCGCTTAAAAATTAAATAGTACATGGCCATCGTGGTTTTGTTTTCCTTGATTGAAAACCGATGATTATCATCCAGAAGCCATCCACAGATGAAACAAAACTTATTTTTCTTATCGCACATCCTTTTGCACAAAAAGTAGTTATTAAACTGAAAACTTTGGCATTGTCGTCAGTGTTAAATTACCCTGGGCATAAGCTGAATAAGAAGAGATGGTACTACTGTAGTCAGGAGGTAAGTATTAATTGTTGATTTCACCGGAGATTATCATGGCCCTACAAGTTAACAGCTCCCAAACTGTCCAACATCGTGAAAAATATATGTAAAAATGTATGTGACTATTAGGGTATTCATTTAGCTCTCGTAAAATGGTAAAGCGTAAATTTACCACACACGAGCTACTGAGCAACCTCTTTTGATTCACTATAGTTATTTTCAGGGCCAACTTTGTTTGCAAAATCCTGCCATAATTTCGGTCGAACTAATTTTAAGCAAAACTGTCACCTTTTTGTTTGGCAAAGGCAAACTTTACCGGCTGCCTTAAGGAAATTTTCAGTAAAGGAAATTTAACCATATATTTAGACGAGCTATTATTTGAGTACCAAAACTTGACAAATAAAAACAACTAAATAAAAATGCCAAGGCAAAGGGTGCAACAAGCTTTGTGTAAGCGAAAAATAGACATGGTCCTTTAACAAGCAGCAACAATAAGGAAAATAAAAACAATGTTTGGAGTAGAGTTTTTATTGATTGTATTTTTTTGTTTTTAATTCTTGGTAGAGCCTACTGCCAGCCGCCGCCGGTACCCAGGCACCGCGCGCAGGGCGACTGGAACTCAGCTTCTTGCCATTGTTGCGTCCCTTCAACATCAGCGTGCAGGTTAGCCGATCCAAAATTGAGCACTGGGCCTTGCGGAAACGCTTGGCGTCATAACATTCTTCCACTGCTTTGAATTGCCATCCAGTTTTCTTTTTGATAATTTGCAGTTTGCTGGTGTTACCGCATATTTTTAAGACAAAAATCTCGAAATAGCTCGATACTCTATATAAGTATTTTAAATCGATTCTTTGAAAAATTTTACAACACTTCAAAACTTTACACTTTTTGACATTTACGACCGATTTGTCTGACGAAGAATTAAATGGACTATTAAAATAAAATCAAAGAAAAAATAGCTTGGAGCAATTTTGCTAAGCCAGCAAGGGGTAAAGTAGAAATTTAAAAAAAAAATTTTAAATACCAGATCTGTAACCCGCATTTATCAGCCATCGCGTTACATCTTTGAAAGCATTGAATATGATATACAAGAATCCTCTCGTTGCTATCAAAGTTAACAAGCTAATATACAATCAGATGGTCCATTTGCGAGTAATTTCTTGTTAAGTGAGCAAAATGAGCACAAAACGGTTTTTGGGCCATATCTTCAGATTTTGGGGGTCCCCGAGGAAAAACAAGTATGAGGAAGTGCTATACGCGATCTGCTCTACAGCGTACGCTAGGTCATTTCCCAGGTTTTTTCGCACTGTACCACGGTGTTATTATTGATGCCCAAATTAAGGAACTGTAACATTGAATGGAAATTTAAAAAAATAGTTTTTTACTTTGACCCATTTTCAGACCGATCGTACGAATGTGAGCTATAAGCAAACTATAAGCGAGGCAAACTTATACCAAATTTTAAGACGGTACCATTAAAAACTAAAAAGTTTTTCTCTCTTTGCATGTGTGTAAAGTAAATATATTCTTTATTTGCATGACGAGCTGAGTTGATTTAGCCCTGTCCGTCTGTCCGTCTGTCTGTTTCTATGCTATCTCCCCCGTCTGTTTTAAGGCTATCTTAACCAATCTTTGCACGAAGTCTTTTCGTACAAATACGCTGATCATTTGTCGGAACAGGCCGGATCGCATGGCCATAGCATATAACTGTCATAAGAAAGATCGGTCGAAAAACTTGTTTTAGTTAGAATAAATTTTTTTTTTGTTTTCAATTGGAACGCCTCCAAGCTTACAGACCCTACTCTTCTATTACAGCTATACTATATAGACATCCGATTTCGACCAAACTTAGTGGAATCATGGGAAAGAATAGCAAACTAAGAAATACGAGGTTTGGAGGCGTTCCCATTGAAAACAAAAAAGTTTTTCTCACTAAAACTAGCTTTGCGACCTATCGTTCCTATGACAGCTATATGCTATTGTCATCCGATCCGGTCGGTTCCGACAAACGTGCAGCTTATCTATATACTAATACGTTTAGATTTTTTCATACGAATGTACGGCCCCCTTTTTAGCATAGTAAAACAAATTCAATTAACCCAAAATGTATACCATAATTTCGTATAAGCATTAAGACCCCGCCATTGCAAAAAAAAATAATTAATTGCAATTATATATTGTTTTATAACGAATTAAAAGTTGTACCAATACACACACACTTCACACAGATATCTGAGCAGACCAACGCATTGTTTTTGTTTCAACAGGCCAACACTCTCTGTGAGCTGTGCTCAGTTGTATTTGATTTTCCCCCCGTGAACGATCAACGGTATAATATGATTGGGGGCGTAAACTTTAATAAAATTTTTAATAACCTTGAGTATTAAGAGCGAAAAAATTGTATTGCTATTATTTTATTGTTTAATAGCGAATTAAAGATACGGTGACATGCAGATGGCATTAAATTCAATTGACTAAAAAAAATTGTGCGAAAATAGTCGGTATTGTTCGGGAAACTCGATGAGATACAGAAAAGGTACATTATAAGGAAACTTATAGTTCGATGGCAAATTCACTAATCAAATTTAAGTACTCCGAGCACAATTGAAGAATGTGCTGCGATCTTGAGATCGAATCGGTATTACATCGAATCGTAAATACATCGAATCTATGGATTTATGGCCTCTGGTAGGGTCAGACACTATCACTGCGCTACAAAATCCCTTCAAAAAACTGTATATATTTTGTCTCTTCACACTTTCTTTGGAGCCATCCTCAAACAACATTTCCCAGGCTGTTGGCTTCAAAAATAAAGAAATGCATTGAAAATTGCTTTAGGACTTACATTTTACCAAAACTTTAACAAAAGATCAAGGAAAGAACGAAACGATGTTTATAGCTTTCTGGGTAGTATAAAAAAGACCAAACTATGCCAAGTTAGTTAACCAAATGTTGGCTGACTGTTCAAATTGTTATATATCTTAATCAGGTTTTGCAGGGTTTCAAACTGATTCAAATACAATTATTTTTGGACCAAAAACTATGCAAATTTAAGACTTTTTTGACATATTATTTTAGACTTAAAAGTGTACATCCTTTAATGTTAAGTGTTAATTTGTTCGATGGTTGAATTTCGACCAGAGGGCGAGCCTAGTATGTACTAAAAGACTTCGTGCAAAGTTTGGTGAAGTTAGCTTTCAGACTGACGGAGGAGATAGCATAGAAACAGACGGACACACGGACTGGGCTTAATCAACTCAGCTCGTCATGCTTATCAAGAATATATATACTTTATGTGGTCGGAGATGCTTCCTTCAATGCGTAACAAGCATCCGGACAATCCTAATTCAAATGCAAATCTGCCCTTAATATAAAAACTTTTTAGAAAAACATCTAGAAATTTCACAGTAAATTAAAAAAAAAGAAAACGAGTTTCTAAATTTAAAAATTCAAGGGAGTTTCTACAAAATGCTCACTTTTTCAAAATTAATGAACATTTGTTCACATTACGTCATGAACAAAACGTTTTCACATGAACAGTTTGAGCTTGTGTTATTAACACTTTAGGTTGTATTAGTCTTGTGGCAAACGCGATTATTCTTTTTGGAAGTCAAACTTAATTCCAGATTTGTTTCCTTGAAACAAATTAAAAGTTAATCAAAGAAGTACAAAATGTTCTTGGTTTAAGCCCTTAAAATTCTGAAGCTATTACAAATTCATTCTTGAAATGAGGTCTCTGTATTGAATGAAAGAAAGCTGGAACAGAATTCTAAGAAGTGTTAGAACCAGTTGGGAATTTTAAGAAAGGATTCGCATATTCCGTTGCACTCTTTTTGGAGCTTGCGTTGAAAGTTTTTTTTTTGTACTCAATCTATTGTTCTAGACCAGAAGAGGACCTTAATTCAAAAAATCGTTTTACGATTTTAAAATGTTTCGGTCTTAATTTACAAAACATACTTGAACTCCCAATGGGCTTTTTTTTTCTGAGTGTAAATTTTTTATTAAAATAGGGTAAACGTCAAATGTCAAATGAAAAAGTTTAAGTTGCACCCAGAGTGTAAAGATGAAGCAGAAGGAGAAGCTGCTGGCATGCCTGCCCATGTCGCCTCATAATTAAGTAATCCTCCAACTATGCAGCGCGCACCTTAAGCTGGCGACTGGGTAACTGGTTTACTATAACGGAGCAACGAGACAGAGAGACGGCCTGGCTACCAAAATTGAGAAAAAAATTTAACACCAAAACCGGATCAGATTTAATACCCAACGGTAGTCCCCAAAACCAAGCATATCTTATTACCCCTGCAGAGAGGAAAAAAGTTTTCCTGCTATGACTTTGACACATGTTTTGGAATTTGAATAGATCACCTTGGGATGGAATGGGTTGGGCTGGGGGGAACATGATGCTGCAAAAACTTGTAAATTGTACAAGTTTTATACAAATGTACAATGAGTTAACACGAAATGAGCGACAGTTAAATAAACTTGTTGAGTCGTCCAGAATTAATAGAACAAATTTTTCTTCCTCCCATTTCTGCGCTTTTAATGTATCCACTGAAAATGGTTACCTCAAATGCCAAGCTCCATTAAGTCCTAAGGCCAAACTCATCTAATCAGCTTCAACAGAAAATTTTGCGCTTGCACCATTAGCCGCAACTTGACGCAGTTTAAAAAGAAAACTGGCCAGCTTCAGATTTCCCAGCTGAACCAAGCAGCAAGTCAATAATTTTCATAACTGCCGCTTAATTGAGACATTAAACATAATTGGCCTTAAGTGTGTGTAATACAAGCAACAAGCGCGTTTAAGCCCAGTCGAGTGTTAAAGCAAAATATATAAAAAAAAAATAAAAGGGTCCATGGCGGAAAATAAAATATAGCGAAATAGTCAAACTCACTTGGTTGATTGACCTCATATGTTAAACAGGGTGCTGCTCACTTAAGCATGAAATTGTGGTAGAGGGTGAGGACCAAATCCAACTAGCCAAGTGTGTCAATAAATTACTTGCGCCTGAGTCGCATTCAGGTGTTAAATTGTCTTCGTGCTCAAGGGGGTTAATGCGGCCCTTTTGTAGATTTGTTGGCGCACGTGTTGCGTCAATAAGCGCGAAATTGGACGTACCGAAAACGAACCCTGAAATGTATCACGACAGCTTGGTTGGAGTTGGCCTCCTTGGCGTATGAGTGATTTATTGCCTGTTGACTCTCTTTGGTCAGTTTTTTTCCCTCCCGCTTGAAATCAAATAATAAAGTTGAAATTAGTTGCGGTTCGGAAATGGAAATGGGGAAAATGCAATTGGAATAGTTTTTTGCGGTGCCACAGAATAAAAAATAAAAAGTATTTTTTTAAAGGGGAAACAATAGAAATTGATGAGTTCGCAAAGAGCAGAAAAGTTTTATAGAGGAAATGGGAGAAAGTTTCGCATACAAATATCGTATTCAGGGAGAGTTAAAGAAAATACCGTTAGCATGTGTGCCTATGTCTTGTTGTTTTACAAAAACAATGGTGCTCCTAGTGCCTGTTCAATTTTAAGGCTCAATCTAACTCAGAACATTTTATTGTACAATCTGTAAAACTCTCAGATTTCCTCCAAGTCCAAAATACAACTTAGAATTCCCCAGGAATATTCAATGGCATCTTCTGATCTTCAGCCTTTATCACACAAAAATCATTCACTGTCTGCCGAATTAATTGACCATGCTGCCATCCTCGTCTGCATATCAAGTTGCCTCTTTGCCAACTCTCAACGCTTTCAAATGCCAGTCACATCAAACCCATTGAAGATGTTGCCTTCGATAACTAGTCCCATCCAGGTGGCCTCCGCACAACCGCAACAGCAACAACAATCGAAGCCAAATCAGGAAGCAAACGTGAAAAGCCAACAGCGGAAATCACTTGGGAGACTCGATCATTATGCAAGGCTCCGCCAGAAGTGGGAAGAATCCAGAGGGGTGAAGGGGAAGGCATCTTCAACTACTCGTCATGTCTGAGTGTAAGCCGTTTTAATTGCAGCAAATTAAACTATCATTAAAATATGTAAAAAAAAAAAACTGTGGAAAGTCTTTTCCCAATCTTCCACTTTTTCTACCCAGCAGCCATATCAATTACATATTATATGACAGCCCAGCAAAAAAAAAAAAATGGCAAATTGATTAAAAACCATTAACATGTTCTTTATCACTCAACACACGAGGGGAGGGGTGGGAAGATGAGTGCAACTCTGGTTCTCAATTGGGTGTAGGCTTTAGTTGTTATGGGTTGGCGCTGGCCTCTAAGCTACCGAGGCTCGGGGCTACAGAGTTTGTTGTTTAGGGGGCAGTTCACTTGGGTGCTCAAATTTTATGAGCATGCGTTGATGGATGGTTTCATTGAACAGGATGTTGACATTCTCAGAAAGGCATGCAAAATGGGACAGTTGCATCAGAGAAGACTGGCTCAATGTAAAAATGTTCTATGTATATTATTTACAACTAAAATAATCCAAAATTGATTCATTAAAAAAAATAATAGTAATTTCTGTTAAAAATTACAGAGGCCTATCCTAATTACTCACAAGGAAAATCAGTTCAAGCCCCCTTGCACAATGAAACTGGCTTCATAGTGAATCCCGAAACACCAAAATACAATACAACTGCTTATTTATAATGTTCTAATATACTAGCATATACCCGCGGCTTCCCTCGCACGTGTTCAAATTGGTTATTTATTTAATCAATATTTTCGTTTGTCTAGCCTTAAATATGAGAATGAAGCTAATTGACAAATAACCCCACCAATTAACAACCAAAAAATAAAAACAAGTTTTATGGAAACCCATATAGAGCCTTTTTTATGCGGAGCCTTAGATTATATTTTGAATTCGATCGAGTGGAAGACTTAAAAGCTTTTTGTAGCAGTTTTCCGCCAAACTTTCCTGATGCTAATATTTTTAATGTGAGGCTTTAAAAACAGGGGAAAGTTAACTTCGGCTTGGTCGAAGTTTTGTATACCCTTACAGTTGGATTTTCTAAATAAGACTACTTTTCGGACCTTACTTTTCCCCTAGTACCATTTACTTTTTTATATTCAACGGACTGCGTCCTGATGAGCTGAGCATTAGGATGGAGTATGCCCTATCATCCGACCACCTCCCTATTGTGGTTGAATTGGATGGAGCTCCTCGAGCAAGGGTGACAAATGGGCGGCTACTCTCACCTGGCATTGACCTGGCACTTTTCAGGAAAGACCTGGAAAGAACCTTGGACCTCAACCTCGGGATAACCATTCCTCAGGATATAGAGGATGCATATGCAATTTTCGTGAATAAGGTGCATGCGGCAGACCTCAAAGCGCGTTCAAAGGAAACCCCTCAGGATCGCAGACAGAGGAGGCAGTTTACTCGCACAAGAGACCCCAATGTGGATAGGGTATACAAAAGAGTGGCTAACAGGGTTAAAAAGCTGCTCGCGAGGTTCAGACAGGATGCCACAGACCGCTTCCTAGATGGTATTACCTCTGATGCCAGTACAAATTATGCATTCTAGTCTCTCACCAGAAGGTACAAGAAGCAGGCTGCCCCTAATCTCCACAGGAAAGGGCGGAAGCATTTGCGAAAAATTTAGAGGACAGATTTAAGCCATTTGAAACCACTTCAGTAAGCCGCAGCACAGTGGATCCGCTTGTATGGAGGCGCGGCCAAAAATACTTCTAATGGTAGTAGAGTGATGAAACTTTCACCAATCCTCTTTAAAAATATTTAAAAATTGTGGTGAAAATATGGACATGATTTGTCGTTGCACACCGCCCCCACCCAAACCCCATCTATAACCATAACCAATAAATAAATTTGAAACCATTTTAATACTCTATTATTACAAAAATGAATAATGTCTCCTCTAGCAAGCCATATTCAGATTCAAATAACGTTGAATTATACTTTTTTTCCAAACTCCATCTGTCTAGTTATGAAAGGGTCGGACCATAAAAGAAGTGAATGTTTGTTATAATGCGTGACATTTTTCGGCTGTGATGAAGTCTGCAGTTTCCTCTAAAAACTCTTCAATTGATAGTTTTACATGCTCTATCACAGCAGATCCATGAATTAAAACCTTATGGACTGTAGTCGGCAAATAGTTTTTTGAAGCCTGATGCCATAGCTTGAAAAAAGTGGCCCAACGATAGATCAGTTTTTCATTAGCTCCTGTAATATCTGAAGCCAATCTTGGATCAGAAAAAAATTTTTAGCAATATATCCGTCGATGGATGATCCTCTACCTCCACCTATGGGCTTGTCTTCTATTCCACACAACTTTTGTTCTCAATCGAACTTTGTTTACCATTTAACCCATTTTAAACGAAATTCCTTTTAAATATTGTGTTTTCTCTTCAATACTTTTAGTTTTTGTTCAGGACCTCTAACCTGCCACATTTTGCTGGCTGACTTATAAGAAAGTTTTAAAAAGTATTCAAGGAACCATATTTTTTGTATAAGGTTGAGATAGAGCAAATTTGAAATATTTTTGTTTACGACTTCGTTTAAACATTTGGCCAAATTATTAATTTCTGTTGGGATACGAATCGCCTTCCAAAACCAAATCGAAAATAAAAACAAAAAATGCAAAAATAATTGATTAAATGAGCATTGAAAATTGTACACAAACACGAAAGACGAAAACAACTACACAGCACAATAAAAATGCTAAACGGAGGCTTCGTTGGGCAAATTTGACATTGAAAAAATATGTCAGTAGATTAGTATATCAAAGACTACACGCACATTCGCAAATTTCCGCAACTAACTTCAGCACTTTTGTTACCTTAAGAATCCGATTAATACAATGGAAAAGAAACCTAAGGAGGAATCTTGGGGGAACACGATTAAAACTTTAAGTAAACATATTAAAGACGCACAAAAAGGAACAAACAAATAGGTTAACTAAAACATTAATTTCACAAGAACTACAACACAAAGTGGCCGGAGTGGCTCAGCGGTTAGTGTGCGCGACTGCTGAGCATGAGGTCGTGGGTTCGATCCCGCCTCGGAACATCTAATGAAAAAGTTTTTTTCTTTGAATAAAACTTTACACCCGGCCACACCTCTTGCTGTTGGCGCCAGCATTGCAGTAATTAGCCATGAAAAGCCTCTCAAAAACTGCCGTTCGGATTCGGCGTTAAACTTGTAGGTCCCTTTCTTTTGTGCTAAAATTAGAAGCGCACAAGCCAAGAGATTGAGAGAGGCTCGTCTTTGGCCTCGGGGCTGTTGTCATCTTGACAAGCCGATTTTACTTTTACTTACAACACCAATTAGTTTTTACTATTTTCTGGAGATAAAATAAATACCTTTAACTTCAAACTACATTGAACATAATTTAGTTTTGTAGATTTAAGCAATTACCAGACCGTTTTGAAGTGCACTTTGCTTAGCCAGCGTTCAGCTGCGCTTTGCAAATGACAAAAACCGGTTTGTCATTAAGAAGATTGGACATTTAAGAGGCAATTTGTTTAAATTTTGTCTAAACATTTTATGATCGATTTTGTGGATTTTTGGCCTATGGACGGAACCACTGTGCGCAGGAGACATGTAGAGCATGTCCTTAACACCCCTGGTCAGCTAACGCCCCCAGTTCCACCAATTACTCTGGAGGAGGTTCAGGACCAAATCAAGAACTTAAACAATAAAAAAGCCCCAGGCGAGGATGGCCTTGACAATAGGATTATCAAAGCCCTCCCAGTAAAAGCGGTGCTCTTCCTGGTCTTAAATTTCAACGCGGCATTGCGACTGGGTCACTTTCTTAAGGTGTGTAAAAAGGCTCAAATCGTTATGATCCATAAAGCTGGCAAAAGCCCGTCGGAGGTCGAGTCATACCGTCCAATCAGTCTCCTATCCACAATATCGAAAATTTTCGAGAGGTGCCTACTAGCCCGAATTATGGCAATCGATGGGGTGTGTGGCAGGATACCTCCCTTTCAGTTCGGGTTTAGAAAGTCACATGGGACCCCTGAGCAGCTGAATAGGGTGACTAACTTTATTCTCGACGGATTTCAGGCGAAGGAATACGTGGTTGCGGCTTGCCTTGACATTAAAAAGGCTTTTGATAGAGTGTGGCATCACGCATTGCTCTACAAGGTAAAAGACATCCTTCCGCCTCAGCTTTACTCTCTTGTGAAAAGCTTCCTCACGGACCGGACCTTCTCAGTAATCTTGGAAGGAGCTGTTTCCTGTGTGAGGTTAATACGCGCTGGTGTGCCACAAGGAAGTGTCCTCGAACCAACCCTATACTCTTTATACACTTATGATATGCCTGCAGGATACTGCTCTTATGGCGAGAGACCCATGCATCTATAATACCACCGATGTCGTTCAGCAATATTTGTATCACTTCAGCAGATGGGCTAAGCGATGGAACATTGTGCTAAACCTGGATAAATGTGCCAGTGTAACATATTCACTTCGTCGCGATGAGTGCTCTGGCGTCTTTTTCAATGAGCAGCTATTACGGCACTTGCCTGGACATAAATACTTGGGAGTATATCTGGACAAGCTCCATACATTCGGAACCCATATCAAAGCGCTTGTAAGATCACTTTACGGCAGTGTGAAGAAACTGGGATGGCTGCTCTCCAGTAGGAACAAACTCTCACTCCGTAACAAAGTGCATATTTACAAGGCAATTATAGCACCAGCTTGGAAATATGGGATCCAAGTGTATGGAATAGCTGCAAAATCTCATCTGACAAAGATTCGTGTCCTCCACCAGGTTTGCGCATACATCGGCGCCCTGGTATATGTGCGCACAAGACATTTGGAGAGAGATCTCAACGTGCCGAAGATTGAAGACGTCTTTATTCACAGGCAGGCAAATACGTGGAGCGGTTGAGAAGTCACCCCAACACTCTTGCTAGAAGACTGTTACGTAGACGAAGAAAAGCAGGAAGTAGAGTAAGAGGACGCCTAGGAAGTTTTTCCCTTGAGAACTTCCAAACAGACAAATACCCTAGCTACCCCCCACACACTAGACAGAACCAATACACTAATTTATTTATTATTTCGCCAACGGATAACCTTAACTGGCTACTACAATAAAACTTAAAACTAACAGCAACAATTTAACTACAAAAAGAAGTCCCTAAGAAGTCGCTTAACAATAATATTGTCGAGACTAAAGTCAAACCGCATGCCAACTGGGAGACGATTGTACATCAATAGGGCTCTACATATCGGCTCATTATTGGCATAATTTACCCTATGAGTTGCTACTCTAAAGGGGACCAATTTTACACATATTTTATATCAACAGACTGACACAGAGTCACACTTACACAAAGTAAGTTTAAATGAATCTACACATCAATCTAAAGAAAGTTGCCATTGAAGGGTGACAGAAAATTTAGTTAATAACAATAAAAAATATAAAAAAAAGGACCTTACTTTTCTATGGGAGCTATACTATATAGATGTCCGATTTCGACCAAACTTAGTGCAATCATGGAAAAGCGTAACAAACTGTTAATTCAGAAATTTGGAAGCGATCCCAATTAAAACAAAAAAGTTTTTCTCACAAGAACTTCTTTTTCGACCGATCATTTATACTGCAGCTATATGCTATAGTAATCCGATTTTGACTAAACTTTGTATAATTGTGTTAAAGTATCTATACAAATATATAAAAGTAAAAGTATGTTTAAATGTTTGTCTTTTATGGGCGTCTAAGCCGCTGAACCGATCTTCACGAATTTTTCACAGTAAGGTCATGTCGATCAGGAAAGTGTCATTGAATGAAATTCCCAAAATTATACCGTTCATTCGATTGCAATCAAACTTAGGGGAATGAATTGAACGCTTGCTCGGGAGGGTTTCTAAGTTTAAGAAACTTGCAGAAAATTGTCAAAAAATCGCGAAAATTAATAAATTTGCGGTTTCCGTAAATTTTTGGATAGTGGTTCGACGCTTGCCCGGAAAGGTTTTCAAGTAGAAGATATTGGCAGAAAATGGTCCAAGAACCGCGAAATTTGCAATATGTTCGATTTTAATGAAGCTTTGAGGAATGGGTTTTCGTTTTAATTTTGGGTAACGCGACTTTAATTTAAGTTATAAAATTAGCATGAATCGTAACACTTATGCCGCAGCTAACAGATTTCCGTTTAACATCATTTTAATTCAAAACTAATAAGGGAAATTTATAAGGGAAATTTTTTTGTGCGTGATGCAACCCTGTTTTGTGCGATGGACAATTATTATGAGCCCAATTGGACCAATTCTCTTTCGCACAAAGAAAATAAAATCTCTTGAAGTTCTGGGACAGCGACAGATTTTTCGAGCGATTTGCAAACTAACCGAAGACAAAATCTCTAGAGATTTCCAGGACACCCCCGTATAATTTATACAAACGTTCCGACGAATTTCAAAAAACTCCAGACATAAAGACAACAGTAAAAAAATGGAAAAAAAAACAAGAAAACAAATCAAACAAAAATCAAGAGTAATGCATCCTCCCTCATGGGCTGCTGCTTGGCTACTGACATCTGTTTACCATTCAACTGGTATCCCAAAATTTAGCCGCCTACTTAAAGCAGGCCATCAAAACTCGAACTTGTTATACCCTGTTCCCATTGAAAATGGGAAAAGGGGGATCATGAAGTTGTGAAAAGTATGTAATAGGTAGAAGGAAGCATTTTTGACTTACCGAAACTTCAAAAGTTTACAAAAATGACATTCCGAGAAGATTTCAGGGAAAATTGCGACGTTATACTCAACAAAAGGCTTTAAGAGTTAACATAGAGTGAAATTAAGGGCAATCCAAGAAAATAATGGAGTTTTTAACACGGTAGCGGTCTGCTTTTCCATCGAAACTTCGGCAAACTGGGGCTTTATACTTAAGAAATGGCTTAGGACTTGAGACAAGGCAAAATTAAAAACGATCCTTGACAACTTTTGGACTGCCTTACCATCGAAAGTCTGGAGAGAAATAGATTTTCGAACAGATTTAAGCAACATTCGGGACGTTCTCCTTAAGGGTTTATGTTCGGCGGGAACTAGGGCGAACCTAGAAATAAGTTTTTGACATTCTTTTTAAATATAAATATCTGGTCGTTAAACTTAAAGATGGTCTTTAAGGGTTCAGACTTCACAGATTTTCGGCATCCAAGAACTTAAGGTGCGTTGCGAATTCCTGACCTCGCAGATTTTAGAGAAGATCGGGGTTATTTGCTGAAACAGAAGCTGGCCTTCATTAAATTTATAATAAATAAAAACTGAACCATGTAATGGTAATAAACCGAACCGGTGGCTTAAAAACTATGTGAACCACTGAACCGAACCAGTCCTTATTTCCAATCGGTTTGCATCCCTCATAAGAATAAGTTATATTTCACCTGATTGCTCAGCTGAGTAGGTCAGATGGCTACTCAACGCCTGTTTACACGAGCTGGCAGAAACTCAGACGAAAACTTAGCTAAGTGATTAGGTCTTGTAAATTGGGCTAACGATTTTTTTTCCCCGCCAACGTCCTTCCAGAGATATCCATAGCTATCAATGCAGCCGCGTGCAGTTTTGAATTCATATTTGTGCGCTCCACTTACATGTAAATAACAGATCTGCCAGCTTAAATAATTATTTCGCGGGTCAACAATTTTAAATTGGGTTTCTATTGAACTGAGTTTAAAAGATCTAAATAATTTTGTAGTTTGGAGATTAAGTAGTCTATATCAAAAACACAATTTTAGAAACTCAATTAAAAATAACAAACAAAAGTTTAATCCAACATTTAATTAAACTTTTTTGAAGCCTACAACCCTGTCATGGCAGCAATAACGCATAAGCTGCCTGTCAGCTGTTTTTTGCAGGGACTGCAAATAAAAATTTAATTTTTTAATAATTACGAAATAATTATTATTTTTAATTTTTAAAGCATAAAATTACTTTCCATTTTTTTTTTAATTTTTAAAGATACAAATTTTTTAAAATTTTTATTTCAAATTTTTATTCAAAAATCAAATTTTTCTTTTTAATAATTAAAATAGAAATTAAACTCAAATAACTTTTTAACCAAACGCCCTATAACAAATATTTTTACATATATGTGATCTATGGGTCTGTAAGTATATATACACACGCCTAGTCGGGCATGGAAGCATGCCACATGTATTTATTTCACGATTATTTCTCACGTAATAAGGAATGAGAATATATAAACGCCAAAAAACTAAGGGGTTGTACAAACCTTCAGATGATGTCACTCGGCAGCTTTCTGGTTCCGATCGAGCTCAGTACCCCCATTACATCATAGATTTTGGTTCGAAAAAACAAAGTTTCCTTATATAGTTTCATTTTTCGAAGACTTCTAGTAGTTTGAGCTCAAATAAATTTTAACAAAAGAACGGAAAATCTACATCAGTCTACCATTGTTAATTTAATTTCAGTACAAAAGGTCTATTGGTCTTTAGCTATCTTATTAAGGCCAATGATTGAGCAGTCGGGTGAGCTTATTCCGACATATGTACGTACATATGTACATATGCGCTGCCTGCACAGAAACAAGCCCATCGGCGGTGTCCCAGAAATCTCTTCCAACCAAATTCCGACCCAAAACCAATTCTCGGTGTCCTAGTAATCTCTTTCGGTTGGTTTCAAATCTCTAGTGATATGGGTAGAGATTTTGCTAAATTCACCGCTAAAACTATTTTGATAAGCAAAATTAGTTTTGGAAATTTAAACTATGTACATTATTTTACTGGATTGATTTAATACTGAAACTTGCTTTTTAATAATTTTTCGGAAAACCAACCGAAGGCTGCCATATTAACCAAAATCGTCGTGCCACTGGCGCCATCTACCGGTCTCACTAGCGCTAAATGGGAAATCCAACATCAACAAACGTGCCAAGGATTGGCAAATTCTGCTATATGATTGGCGCGCAAATATTCTTAAGCTTTTAATTTTAATCTTGGGTAACACGACTTTAATTTAAATTATAATATTAGCATTAATCATCAAATTTATGACACAATTAAGAGATTTCCGTTTAACATAAATTTAATTCAAAACTAAAATATGGGAAATTTTTTGCGCGTGATACAATCCTGTTTTGTGACTTTTTTCTTCAATAAGAAAATTCGCAAAAATTTTTTAATGTCATCATTTATTAAGTTATTCTACAGATAAATTGCATCTCAAGTCACTAAGGACTAATTTCGGTGAAGAAAATGACCTTTCCACACTGACTTGTGTAACAGGTACTGCGTGCACAATTTTTGCAAACTCATATAGCATAGCGAACCTATATTTTTGCTCTTCCCAATAATCCATAATATTGGCCTCTATATTAATAGTTATAGGGTTGTACGAGTTGATTTCAGAAATAGCCAGTTACAGCTCAGCATTCTCGTCTTCGTTAAACTCGTCGTCGTCGATTAACTAATTAGTTGCGCGATTTTTCCAATTGGCAGATAAAAAGTGAAGTTTAAACAAAAAAAAAATGCTGTCTTAAGAAATAAAACCAAATTTTGGTTTAGTTTTTCGTGATCTTTATTCAACTTAGTTTACGTAGAATCAAATTTGGATTGAATCGGTGAAGAAATGTGGCTGCAGGTCCTTAAAATGATAACAAACCTCGTAAAACATGCAAATATCTCTTGAACCAGAAGTGCTGAGGGAAAAAGGACAATTGATTTGAGTTTAGCGCCTGAAAATACATAATGAACCTTTGCTATCTTCTTTGTTGCAAAAGTTGGTAATAAGGATCATATCTGATTCTTTTGAAGAGTCCTATTTAATTTAGAAGGAAATTTAGTAATCCCGCTTGACTGGCAACACCTCCTCCCTTAAATGTCTATACCATTTAAATGCATACATACAAACATTGGTTATAGGTCTGTTGATCTAAAAGTTATTTGAGCTTAATTTTTATTTAAATTTTTATTTTTAAAAATTCAAAAAAATAAATTGAAAGTAATTTTTTCGATAAAAATTAAAAATATACAAATGTATCCCTGTTTTAATGCCAGCTCAAAAATATGAATACTGGTACCTCCCCCTTTCATATAGAACCTTTGGATAAGAAACATAAAAAATTTTTTTTTTTCCAAAACTGTTATTTACGGTCCCTGGTTTTTTGTCATTCTCATCAAGCAACTCCGAAGCTTACTCCGGAAAATGAAATTTCCGACATTTCTGAAACACCGATTGGTTGTTTTCAAAATCAACTGACCCCAAAATCCCTTGTGATTTCTGGAACACATCGGTATAACTATGTTGTTTATTTGATGCAGCCAGTCCAGTAAAATAAAGTTGTTCCAAAATTAATTTTTCTTATCGAAATAGTTTTAGGGGTGTATTCAGCAAAATCTCCTTCCAAAACACGAGAGATAAGGAACGCCGAGAATTGGTTTTGGGTTGGAATTTTGGCTGGAACACCTCCGATATATATTTATACCCTTGCAGAGGGTATTATAAAATTGTGCGGATGTTTGTAACGCATTGAAGGAAGCATCTCCGACCACATAAAGTATATATATTCTTGATCAGCATGACGAGCTGAGTTGATTTAGCCTTGTCCGTCTGTCCGTCTGTTTGTTTCTATGCTATCTCCTCCGTTAGTTTTAAAGCTATCCTCACCAAACTTTGCACGAAGTCTTCTGGTACATATACGCTGCACATTTGTCGGAACCGGCCGGATCGGATAACTATAGCATATAGCTGCCATTGGAACGATCGGTCGAAAAACTAGTCTTAGTGAGAAAAACTTTTTTGTTTTTAATGGAAATGCCTCCAAAGTGGGTATTTCTTAGTTTACTATCCCTTCCCATGATTTCACTAAGTTTGGTCGAAATCGGATGACAAGCATATAGCTGCCATAGGAACGATCGGTCGAAAAACTAGTTCTAGTGAGGAAGACTTTTTTTGTTTTTAATGAAAACGTCCTTATCATTGGCATACACTTATTTTATATACTTTTACACATTTCTACAAAGTTTGGTCGAAATCGGATGACTATAGCATATAGCTCCCATAGGAACGATCGGTCGAAAAACTAGTTCGAGTGAGGTAAACTTTTTTGTTTTCAATGAAAACGTCCTTTTTATTGGCATATTCTTAATTTATATGTTTTAACACATTTCTACAAAGATTAGTCAAAATCGGATGACTATAGCATATAGCTGCAGTATGAATGATCGGTCGAAAAAGAAGTTCTAGTGAGAAAAACTTTTTTGTTTTAAATGGGATCGCCTCTAAATTTCGTAATTAACAGTGTATTATGCCATAATTTCCAAGTTTGGTCGAAATCAGACATCTATATAGTAAAGATCCCATAGAAAAATAAGGTCAAAAAAGGAGTCTTAGAAAAACTTTTTAGTTTTCAATGGAAGCTGCAAGGGTATACAAAACTTCGGCCGAGCCGAAGTTAACTTTCCCCTATTTTTTTCATTTAATTATACACAAAAAAGATTTCAGAAAACTAAATAATTTTTTTTTAAGTTTCTGTCGCTGGGAATTTTTTATATGTCTCCAGCTTCTCTGAGGCCCGATATATTGCCATTTGAAAAAACCTTTTAAAATCCGATTTTAAGCAATATCTTAAGGATGTTACGGTTGACAGTCATGCCTCCTATCGTTCTCATCACTCTTCATGACTACCTAATTTTCAACATTCTACTTAGCATATTTGCTCAAACTTGATTGATACATTTATAATTGACACTTAATTATGGCCAAGCTTCACTATCATGTAAGCTTCAAGCACTTTGCACACTTTCCACGCCATCAGCTATCTAACAATCTACAAGAATCTTCTGGTTTGAAGTACTCAGATCATATAATTTTCTGGTTCAAGGGGAGTGAGTGCATCAAATTGCAGTGTAAATTGATTTTAAATTGTTAACTTAGGTAGTTTTTTTTTAGTAATTAATTAAAATCAAGTTTCCTACGATTTCTTAAAGCATTCCGCTTAATTTCTGTCACTTTTCGAAGGCAACTTTAAAATTTCGCACAACTGTCGCAGCTCATTAAGCCCGAAAAAGACTTTCAGCTCGCTGTGCCTCACACTCATAAATTAGCAAAACTGGCAACAATTTCATTTCGCTATTGGAATTGACGGCCTGGCCCCGTGACAATCCCGAATCCCAATCCTCTGGCCTGGCAGTGGCACCAACTGGGCACATAAATCAAAAGCAGAGGCACGGCGTTTAATACACTTGACGCCAGATTTCCGCGACAATTTGCGCATGAATTAAACATAAAAGCAAGTGAGGCGAATCTGTAGGGCGTTGGGTGGTGAGGTGTACCCTCCTCTCGTGGGTTCCCTGGCAAATAAAATCAAAGTAGGTAACACGGGCATATAAAACACTTGACACATTAAAACAGCAACAACAACAGGAACAGGAACAGCAGAGCACATGTGGGAGTAGGAGTAGGAGAAATGCTATGAGCAATGTGGCTACAAATTTCCATTTTGTTGCTGCCATGCAAATATGAGACACTCTATAGACAGGAGCAGGATATGCGAACACACATGTGGGTGTGGGTGTGTGTGTGGAAGAGTGGGTGTATCTGTGTTTAAGTGTCGCCCGTACACGGGCATACATACAAATTTAACGAGTCGCATTTATGATACCACAGACAAGTATAATAATTTCAATTAACGACACCCACGGGTGTGTTTGTACGAAAGGCGCTGGCAGCGAGCGGGGCGAAAACGAATGCGGGAAATGTACCTGCAAGTGTGCAACCGCATGTGTTAGGGATGCTGACATTTTTGGGACCAGGTAACAGTTCATCTTTGAGAAGAATCGGAACTTAATAAGTAGTTTTAGTTTTTTGGAATATTGAGGCTTTTAGATCCTTATCTTCCTTTATAAATTCACTTTTAAAGCTTTCAAACCAAAACTGGCTAGTTGATTGGACAAAAATGTTAGATTGAGCGTGATCTTGTTAGTTGTGTCTAGAAAGATGTATTCGACGATTCTTAAAGTATAGAAATACCTTAACACAGCTCGACAAAATCAAACTTTAAAAAACCCCAGGATGAGACCCCCAAATTCTGATAGAATGGACTTCTGTAAGCTCCACCTCATACCCAGTTTTTCAACTGTACCCTTGGTTCAGGTTCTCTTGGTACTTTTGAACTAGCAACCCAAAGCGACAACAATTTGAGCATAATTGTTAATGGTTCAAGATGAGTACTAAGAACATTCGTATTTTACATCAAGAAATTTACTAGATATTTCTTTTTCGCGCGAAGGAGGCCCAAAAGAATACGCTTCGACCGCAGACTGCACACCACTCACAATAGCTGTGCCAGCTCTGGTGACAATTTTCAAAATACCTTTGTGTATTGCTTTGTTCTCCGAGTTTCAAACAACAAAATCAGGCAAGGAAAAATTTCTTTAAGTAATTTTTTTATATGGAATTTGACAGCTAAAGGAAAATTTGAGAGTTCTCAGTTCTTCAAGATAAAAATCTACAAAACTCAGTAAGCACGGACAGGGTCATTGGGAACGTAATATCAAAAATTCTCTTTAATCGTCAAACGTAAACTCTTCAATATCTTTAAAAGCGCACTGTAGATTTTTATTTAAAACTAAATTTTTGATGGTATATTGGGTTATTGCCTGTCCCTAAGAGATGGTTAAACTAGGCCAAGCGAAAAAGCAAAGCTAACATCGTCTTTGCCGAAGTTTAAATAAACTTGTTAGTTTTTCTGACCAATGACTTCATTTATAAGCTTTATGTCTAGTGTGATTGGAAAACGAAAAAAAAAATTTTTTTTTAAATTTTGTATCTTTTGTAGCTGCAAGAAGTGACAAACCGATTTTCGCGGTTCCGACATATGTGCAGTGTGCAGCTAAAAAATATCTCTGTGCAAAATTTCAGCTCGATAGCTTCAACACTGAGGGACTAGTTTGCCCAGAAACAGATAGACGGAAGGACAAATCTCAAACGACTCAGCTCGTCATGCTGATCAAGAATATATATACTTAAACAGGTATATCGAATTCGGGCAGGACCGACTTTAACTTATGCTCTCGTTTCATTTGTTTTTTCTGTACTATTTGCATGAATTGCTGTTTACTATTATAGTGTGGCCATCGTTTTGTCTGATCGGTGTTAGATTACGAGTTTTGGAATTTGTAAAAGTATCTAGGATTGAAAAATGTTATTTGTTGACTGATATTTAATTTGTTTTCATTTGATTTACAATTTAAGTGTGCCCATCGTTTTACATGATCTTCCGTGTAGATGATATTTGCAATATGTAAAATATTTCAAGAGCGAAAGATGTTAATTGGTGACAGTTATTTCATGATTTTTCTGTACTATTTGCATGAATTGGAGTTTACTAATTTATTGCACGAGTTTTAGAATTTGCAAAAGTATGTAAGGAATGAAAAATGTTATTTTTGGACTGATATTTAATTTGATTTCATTTGACTTACAATTTTAGTGTGCCCAGCGTTTTACCTGGTCTTCCGTATAGACAAAGTCATGTAGTATGTAAAATATTTCGAGACTGAAATGATAATTGATGAACTTATCTATGCTTTCTCGTTTATTCTATTGTTTATTTGATTTAATTTCGGTTTCGTCGACAATTTAATTTTCGCGTCGAATTATGCCAGCTAAGTGATTTCCCAAACTGAACAATCCTTTGAGACATTTGTGACTAAAGCAGGCCATCCACACAAGAATTTGTTCGGTTCGACGAAATGTTCGTCGTTAGTGGAGGTGATGGGGGCAGATTTTTGTGTCGAACACCTTCACTAACGACGAACATTCCGTCGAATCGAACAAATTCGTGTGTGGATGGCCTACTTAGGATAATTTTTTTTTGGCGGCTATTCAAAATATTTATCCGATTTTCATCAAAATCGGCGTAATTTTGCTGAAGTATATAATATAAATATCAGGCAAGTTTAATGACTATAATAATTTAAGACAAAAAGTTTTTCTCTCTAGAATTTTTTTTCGACCGATCTTACCTCTAGCAGATATATGTTACACAGAGGGGAAAAACTTGTTCAGAAAGTAAGATTTCTTCATCTCAAAATAAGAACAGAAAGTTCTCTCAAATTTTTGTAAATAAATGTTTTGAATGTTTTTGAAATGAGCACAATTCAGTTCATCTCAAACACCGCACCGAAAAGTATAAAAAGCCATTCACACGTGGGGCTTCAGTAGTGGGCAATAGGCTAACCGTCTAAAATAGTAGACGTCGTTGCGAGCGCCAAAGGTCTTGGGCTCTACCACCAGTAAGACTCTAATCAAGATTTTGCGCTCCCAAAAATAAGTGAGAAATTTTTCTTGAAGTGAGAAAATCCGGTTATGGCCTGTTTTTTGACAACGATTGTGCTGATTTTGAGTCCACTGTGTTCTGGTTTTTCCCTCTGTGCATAGTCATCCGACTATAACAAAACTTTGTAGAATTGTGTGAAAGCAGAAAATATGACAGATATACTAAATTTACTAAAATATACTATACTATACTAAAATATACTAAAAAACCGAGAACATTGGACTCAAAATGAGCACAATCGATCACAAAAACTAATCGTGAGCGGATTATCTCACTTCAAGAACAATTTCTCACTTCAAGAACTTTTTTTGAGAACGCAAAATCATGATTTGAGCTTAAATGTTTCGTTTTTGAGAACATTTTAAGCTCACAAAAAAAATTTGAGGTCCACCACCGTCCAGGTCCGCCGTCCTGGTCCACCGTCCAAGTCCACGGTCCACCGTCTAAGTCCACCGTCCAGATCCACACCACACACAACGTCCAAGTCCACCAGCGACCATCTCTGAGATCTGTTTGCCCATACGGACAGACGGAAATGTTTGCACAAATCTATAATACTCTGTGTACCTCTGGTACAGAGTATAAAAAGGAATTGTTAAGATCGGCTGATCGTTAGTCGACTTATAAGTGATCAGCATGACGTCTGTCTGTTTCTATGCTATCTCCTCCGTCAGTTTCAAAGCAATCCTCACCAAACTTTGCACGGAGTTTTTTGGTACAAATACGCTGCACATTTTTCGGAACCGGCCGGATCGGATGACTATAGCATATAGCTGTCATAGGAACGATCGATCGAAAAACTAGTCTTAGTGAGAAAAACTTTTATGTTTTTAATGTAAACGCCTCCAAAGTACGTATTTCTTAGTTTACTATCCTTTCCCATGATTTCAGTAAGTTTAATCGAAATCGGATGACTATAGCATATAGCTGCCATAGGAACGATCGGTCGAAAAGCTATTTCTAGTGGGAAAAACTTTTTTGTTTTTAATAAAAACGTCGTTTTTATTGGCATATTCTTATTTTATAAACTTTTACATATTTCTATAAATCGGATGACTATAGCATATAGCTGCAGAATGAATGAACGGTCGAAAAAGAAGTTCTAGTGAGAAAAACTTTTTGGTTTTTAATGGAATCGCCTCCAAATTTCGTAATCGTTTGTTTGTTATGCTTTTCTTTGATTGCAATATGTTAGGTCAAAATCAGACATCTATATAGTATAGATCCCATAGAAAAGTAAGTTCCAAAAAGTAGCTTCCGAAGTTAGCTTTCCCCTGTTTATATTAAATAAAATAAAAATTTTCCGGGACTAGCTGGGGAGTAGAGCCCAAGATCTTTGTCGCGTGCAACGACGTCTACTGTCTTATAGCCTATTTCCACTATAGCAAATATGTACATATTCTCACATTTTATCACATACTCAAAAATATGCTACCTTTTTTTCCATAGAAAAAAAAATGTACATATTTAATATATGTGTCCATTCGCCACGAGTGATAACAGTGTTGTAAAAGAAAATACTAGATTATTTGGTATTAATGTCACAAAAAAATCAACCCTGATGTTATCGATGTCACAAAAAGTCAACCCTGGTTTAAAATTTATTTGAAATGATAATTGAAGGTAAGGGCTAGTTTCATAATATTATTCTTAATATTAAAAAATTTGATTTCAAATGGCTCCAAAACGTAAGTCAGTGTCTTGGAAGGACTCCATAAAGTCATGCTCATGGATCTGTGGGAGAAGAATTTTGTCGCGGGACACCAATTTATTTGGAAGGATGGTTGCTAAATTAATTCACTGGAAAAACGTTCGCAAAAAAATTAGACATTTAAAGCGCAAATACAAGTAAATACGAGATAAGTAGGGATTTTTATACAGGTCTGAACTAAAAACGCAAGGTGTTTCAGACGGTGCTCTATCAAAATGAGAGCCGTAAAGTCAGCGCAGCCATCATCCTCTTTCTCAAACAGTGTGTTGAGGTAAAGTGACTCGTGTGGCTTACTGGCCTCACATGGGAATTCAGTTTGCCTGTAGAAACGCAAACTGGACCAGGCCGAGATGACACCGTTTGTAAAGGCTATGGTGGCTGCCACAACAGAGTAGATGGACGTACTTGACCGATAAGCAACTGCTCGCTTGGAGAATAAGGAGCGCATGGAGAATGCCACTATAGAATTTTAGTCTAATATGTTCAAACTATAAAAGAAAATGTTAAGAAAATCATAGAAGCTAGTACGAGTATATTGTTTTATTTTATTTAATGTTGAGTCTTTAAGAATTTTTTCTTTAATTTTATTTGGCAAACACAAATCAAACTTGTAATTTGTTTGTCTTTTGTCACTTTTATTTGAGAAAGTACTTAAGCAATAATTATAAAATAATGTCTCATACCAAATGCAACTGCATTTATTGTTTTGAGCTCCATAGAACTTAGTGCAAAAATGTAGTGCATAATAAATCAAATTTGAATTGTCAGCTGCCATTCACACGTTTACGAATCTGTAAAATATGTACATATCATATGGAAACGCTCAGAAAAAAAATATGAACATATCGAAATATGTGATCATAGTGGAAATAGGCTATTAGTTAGAAAAACTTTTTTGTTTTCAATGGAAGCTGCAAGTGTACACAAAACTTCGTCCGAGCCGAAGTTAGCTTTCCCCTGTATATATTAAATAAAATAAAAATTTTCCGGGACTAGCTGGGGAGTAGAGCCCAAGACCTTTGTCGCGTGCAACGACGTCTACTGTCTTAGACGGTTACACTATGGCCCAGTGCCGGTACAGCACATATGAATGGCAAGTTATACTTTTCGGTGCGGGGGTTGAGGTGAGCTGTATTGAGCTCATTTTATGAACATTTGGAACATTTGTTCTCAAAAATTTGTGAAAACATTCTGTTCTTATTTTGAGAAGAAAAAAATCGAATTTTCTGAGCACATTTTTTCCCTCAGTGTATGAATAACTGAAATTAACAGTGGAGCAATGCAATGCAATATTCTCCCGTAGCACAAAATGTTTTAAGTAAGAATGTGCTAAAAAATATCAAACTTTTCAATGAAAGCCACACTTAAAGTAGCCACAACCATTGTATCTACACCTTAAGTTACTCTTCCAAATCACAGCATACTTTTGCTCACAATCACAATTCGAAGGCTCATCACTATTCAAATTTGCTATGTGTTCAGGTGTGGCATAAAGTGGAACTGTTCATGTGTGCTCTGGAAAAAGAACTGATGGAATAATGAGGAAGCTCTGGCGAAGAGTCAGTTTATGGGTGTGCGCGTATGTGTATGTGTGTTAGTAGGTCCCTGAATTACCTGTGTGCGTGTGGGTGAATGTCTTTGCATTATTACGCCTCTAATTAACTAAACGCATATATTTTCTTAGCCACATCTTCTGGCCAGGTTTTACAGCCTTTGCCTCATCTCATCAGCATAAAAGTTTTTAATGAGCCATTTTGTTGTCCCTGAATGGCAGCAGGTGGGAGAACGGAGGCGGGAAGTAATTCAAATGTGAGGCGAATTTGTTATGACAAGCTCAGTTGACACGTTTTAATTAAATATAATTAATGCATTCACAGCAGCCGGAAAATTAGAGAGAAGAGTGTCTTTTTTATGATGTGCGTAATTGAAACATGTGTAAGAGTGTGTTACCTTGATCTATATATATATTTTTAGTTAAACAAAGTGTGAAACTTTAAAACTTAATTAAAGCACAATTTATTACAATTACCAGCTATTTGACTCTGCCAGCTGCTCCTAAATTCCTTTAAAATCAACACCCCAAAATCCAATCAATTTCGAAATTATAAATGCAAATTGATAAAGTCCGAACAGAGTGAACATGTGACATGTGACAGCTCTGTAGCTCATTGATTACCCAGATGCCAAAGCATAAACAAAAGCCAACCGCATGATAAAGAAAAGCCAGAGAGAACATAACAATTAGAAGTTTCCTGCTCGAATGGAGATAAGCGGGTTGGATGGCGGGGAAGTCGAAAGGCTGGCAGACGAGGCCCAGGTAAACTGAACCCCTAGTCTGACTACCAAGGCAGTGGCAACGGCAACTTGTCAGCTCGAATGACGTTTTAATAAGTCACATAATTCATGTGACGACGACGACCATGTGGATGAGGATGTGGATGGTGAATGTGAATGTTGCCGCGTGCCCTGAAACGCCAGATTACATGTTGAGCATGGAGATTCCAATGCCGCTAACACTGTGACAGTGGTTCAAGATATAATTGAAATTGACGCTTTTTGGCAACTGTTAATTAAACACAATTTATGTTATTTTTATTGAGAAAGAGGGCAAAAATTGTTCGACTGGGTTCTCAAGAATTGTTCTCTGAAAATTGTTGGGGTCTACAAAAAAAACTGAACAAAGGGAAGTTCGGTAATTGCTTCGGCTTTTAGTTAAGGAGTACAAACATTTTTTTAGGTTAAGGACGCAAAATGAAAAACGATTTTAGTGACTGATGAATCTTAATTCACGAAAACGACCAAAGAAAATAAGAAATAGAAATAATTCAAAAAAAATTTATTCCCAATCAAGTGAGAAATCATGCCAGATCTAATGAAAAAGCATAATGCTCAGCTGAGGAATCTGAGGAATGGTGAAAGAACTAAAGAAACCATTTAAATAAAATACTTTGGATGAGGTCAAAACCTATCAAAAATGCAAAGAAACTGAATAGAGCAGAATACAATTTTATTGTTATTAAGAGGCGAATGTGTGTACCGGTTGTGGCTCAGAGGCTAGTGTGTGCAACCGCTGAGCAAGATGTCGTGGGCTCTATCCCGCCTCGGAACATCTTATGAAAGTTATTTCTTTAAAACTTACACACCCGGTCCACCTTTACTGCTGCTGGCGCCAGCTTTGAAGTAATTAGCTATGAAAAAGCTTTTCAAACTGCCGTTCGGATTCGGCGTTCAACTGTTGGTCCCTTTCTTTTGTGCGAAAAATTAGAAGCACAGAAGCCAAGAGATTGAGAGAAGCTCGGCTTTGGCCCTTTGGAAGCGGGTTCCGCTCCGGGGAAGCATAGAAATAACGGATTTAAGGAATTAAAGGCAAATCCCAACTTTCCCAAAACAGAACTAGTATATAAACACCCCTTTTTGGCATTTGCAGGTCTCACTAATTTAGTTTGCATCAGGGATGCAAACCGATCGGAAATTAGAACTGGTTCGGTTCAGTGGGTCACAGAGTTTTTCAACCGCAGAAACGGATTATTAAATGGTTTTTGAAGTCAACTCAAACGTGGTTTCGGTTTGGTTCAGTTACGTATGGTCCAATTTATTATATACACTAAGAAAAAAACTAATCCAAACAGGATTACATCAATCCGAAACAGGATTGAAAATAGGGTAATCCCGGAAATTCTTAAGCCGATCCGAAAAAAGAAACGATTTTTTTCGCGGTAATCCCTTAAAGATTAAATTAATCAAAAAATTTGAGCTCAATTTAATCCCAAAGCAGGATCACTTCAAGCTTGTTCGAGATTAATTTGCTCCCAGGAAGATTCCTCTCTACCTTTCCTTTCTTCCTCCATTCTCCATAGGATACCCACTGACACCAGTTTTGGTATATTTAAAGCTTCTAAAAAAAAAAGAAAATATAAAAATTATTGTAGTCTTGTCTGGGACTCGAACTCACAACCTTTCAGCTTTACTCTGAACACGAATGGCATGGCATCTCATAGCCCCATGTCTAAAATGCAATTTATACTCTTATGCTCTTGTTCCTTATTTATGAACATGTAATCTCGGTAAGGATTGAAGTAAGCACATTTGGAATGAAACAAGGTCGAAAGGATTGCGCCAAGCCTTAAAAGATTGAATTGAGTAGAAAATCCCGTAAATCGAGATTGAATTTTTAAGCTCGTGCCGGGATTACTTTAAGAAAACAAGAAGGAAAGTCGGTCAAGCCCGACTAAAACATAGTCTCTGCCCATAAATGTTTGTCTTCCTTATAACTCGACTATTGTTCATCCGATCTTTACCATTCCTTTGGCGGATCGATAAACAATCCTGAATACTAAATCTGAAATTATCTGGTAATGGTAACAATGTTAGATATCACTAAGTATTTTAAATAAACTTCGACTTACAAGTTGCATTTCCAAATTCTTTGCCGACTGGGATCTCCGCTTGGGCCGTGTAAAGGTCTTCGAGTTAAGTTTGAATGCTTTGATTGAATATAAATTAAAACTAAACTTCAAATTTTGCTAGAGCAAATTGTTATTTTATTTTACAATTAATCTGGCAACTTTGTTAAAGTGTGGTTGTGTGTAAAAAAAATAAATTTTATGTTGGATCAATTTAAAGATCATCATCGCCAAGAAGCTCATCCTCATCGATGACCAAATCGCAGTCGTCCTCATCCGTCAGCAAAGTATTATCAATTTCCTGCTCCAAACTTAAAGTTTCGTGGGAGACCAATTGAGTGATAGGCACCAAGGGGGGCATCAGCTCATTACATTTTTCGGGAGTTGAAGTTGTTGTGTCATCCAAGGCCATCTTGGGCATAAAAGAGCTGAGCTGCTCTATGGCCTCATCTAGTTCATTGGGACCGTCAAAGCACAATGAAACAAAATCGTCGTCATCATCAGGAGGTTCCTCCACTATGGGGCTCATCGCAGGCTGTTCCATTTTAATGCAGAGTAACTCCTTCTGCGGTTCCTGCTTCTTCGGCGGCAAGGTTATACAAAGCATGTCGTTGGTGATCAACCAACCGCCATGTCCCGAAGGACGCAAAACAAATGTTCTTTTATAATTGCGACATTCCCAGCCGGTTTCCGTGCGTTCCTTCAAGTAACCAGTCAGCGCAAAGATTCGCAAGTCTCCAGTAAATTGCTGCAATTCCAACGAAGTGTTAGGACGATTCGTGTCCATCTCTGGTAGACGGCTCAAGGCTTTTACTATATTTGGCCCACTAAATTGCATCTTAGACGGCCTTGCAAAAGAGGATTTGCTGCACTGTTGATCGAGCTTATTCAACTTATAGGCATAAACGTGTTCCAATTCCTCAGGCACCGACAACGAAAACATGGCCTGATCGTCATAGAATTGATCCAGATGGATGCGAAGCTCGGGATTATCGAAATAGTTGTAGAAACCGTTGGAAAAACCGAAACAAAAATCCATGTCATAGGTGCCAGCGCTCTGTGGACGTTTGGACTTGGGCAGAGTAGGCGGAGACTCTAGAGTCGGCGAAGATTCCAAAGTTGGCGGAGATTTCAGAGTTGACTTAGATTTCAGCTGCTGGGTGGGCTTCATTACCATGCCTCTAATGATTTTTATTGTAGGTAAAACGGCCTGGACTTTCTTCAGGTCGTTCTTAGTTACAGAATTTCCTGTTAGATTTAAAGTATGGATCTGCCAGTTGGCCAGAAAGTTTAATTCTCCCAAATCCTTAATCCGATTGGCACTTATATCCAAGTATTTCAATTTGAGAGAACCTTTTCCCCGGTATCCGAATGCTTTTAGAGAGCACAAATAATTATCACGAATACTAATTTTCGCCACCAAGGGCAGTTCGCGGCGTATCAATTCCAGTACCCACACCAGCAACTTCGGCACATTTAAAGGACATATCTGCCCATTCAACTCGGGATGCGCATGGAAGCGTTCTAGATTAAGGCTTCTTTCGACCTCATCATAGTGTGCCAACAAAGTAACTTTCAAGGCAATCATCAACTCCGCTGTTATTGGCTGCATCATAACCGATGTGGGTAGACCCGCCATTACCTGCATGGACATCCTTTTGCACGTGAACATAACAGCCAAATTGTCACTCAGACGTCTCATACGATTGGCGGTCAGCACATTATCCACTAAGAATTGCACACGTGCGCCGTTATCTTCTTCTCCGCTGCGTTTAAAGTCAAAGACTTCCACCTGCAGGGGCGTCATCACCCATTTGAGGGCCAGCAAAATGGAGTCGTTGCTTACCCCGTCGCAATTGGATAGGTTAACGGTGGACCATCCGGTAACTTTGGCCGTTTTGGTCTCGGCCTCATGTTTACTTAAGCCATCCAAAACAGGGCCAACATCCTGGGCCGCAATGTGACGCGTGTCGCCGAGCAGCATGCGCACATATTCTTGAAGTTTATTCCCATTGGGCAAGTTCTTCTTAAGGTCAGCGAATGGAGCTGGCGCTGCAGGCGCCTTGAAGCGACGACGATAGGTACGTGAAAAAAGTGTTCTCCTTGGTGTTTCCTAGAACTTTCATGGTGAATTCTTCTTGTAAATTATTTAGAAATTAAATTAATTGCGTAGCTCGTTTTTCTGCTTCCTGCTTCGACAAGTGACAAGAGAAAAGGAGGATATGAAAAATTTTCTGCTGTACCAGTGTTTGTAAGGGTTGGTTTACAATAACTGCATTATGTGGTGACACTGGCATGGTGGCCATAATAAGGTTCACTACAAATGAGGAGTTCGTGAATTGAAATAACCAAAAATAGTGATTTGTTTCTTTATATATAAGTAAGTATTTTACTGCATCATTTGTAAATTGTGGCCGGGTGTGGCTCAGCATATAGCGTGTGCGCCCGCTGTGCAAGAGGTTGTAGTATTTTACTGTATTATTTGTAAATTGTGCGAGAGGTCGTAGGTTCGATCCTGCCTCTGGACATCTAATGAAAAGTTATTTCTTTGAAAAAAACTTTCTCACCCGGTCACCTTAAATAGTTGTTGGCGCCAGCTTTGAAGTAAATAGCCATTTAAAAAGTTCCCAAGCTCCCGTTCGTATTCGACGTTAAACTTAAGGTCCCTTTTTTAGAAGCACACAAGCCAATAAATCGAGAGGAGCTCGGCTTTGGCCCTTATTGCTGTGTGAAGCCAAATATTTTGTATTATTTATAAATTCGCATGATTAAAAGATAAATAAATTTCGTTAAATGCATTTAGAACGCAAAATTCTGGAACTTCTGTAAGTATCACCTCATATCCAGTTTTTCAACTGTACCCTAGCTTAACGTTCAATTGGTTCTTCTGTACTAGCAACACATAGCGGCAACAATTTTAACTTTATTGTGAATGGTTCAAGATAAGAATCTACAAAATTCAGCAAGCACTTACAGGGTCATTGGAAACGCAATATTAAAAAATAAGGGAAAGTTAACTTCGGCTTGGCCGAAGCTTTGTATACACTTGCATCTTCCATTGAAAACAAAAAAGTTTTTCTAACTAATGGCCGTTTTCTCATGTTCCTGTTTTGGCAAATCTAGGGGGAATTGGTAAATTTGCTCTGCTCATTTTGAGCATGAGCTATGCAAATGCGTAAAATCCACCTAGATTTGCAAAAACAAGAACATGAGAAAACGGACCTAAGACTACTTTTCGGACCTTTACTTTTCTATGGGAGCTATACTATATAGATGTCAGATTTCGACCAAACTTAGTGAAATTATGGAAAAGCATAACAAACTGATAATTACGAAATTTGGAGGCAGTCCCAATTAAAACAAAAACGTTTTTCTCACTAGAACTTCTTTTTCGACCGATCATTTGAACTGCAGCTATATGCTATAGTCATCCGATTTTGACAAAAAATAAATATATGCCAATGATAAGGACGATTCCATTGAAAATAAAAAAAAAATTTCTCACGCAAAAAAATGTATTCATCAAAATGACACTATTAGTCATCAATTTGAAACTATTGGGTATCAAATTCTCTTTGATACTCCAAGTATTAGGTAGATATTTTCAAAAGTTTTAAAATAATATTTCGAAAATATCAAATTGATACTAGCTAGTATCAATCTGAGACTATTTTGTAGTATCAATTCGATACTAACAAGTATCATTTTGATATTTTGAATATCAAACTTATGGTATCATTTTGATACTAGCTTTTCTCAATTTAATGCTCTTTCTTATCAAGTTTAAGTACCAATTCAGTTAACAGCAAACACTTATATATACATATATATTTGTTCACAATGGTCACATATAAGACGATATAATAAAAATAAAAATGTAAATAAAATCAAGAACATTACCTAAAATTATAATTTTAATGCTAATTTTTTATTTTTTTTTAATGCAATTTTTTTTTTTTATGCGTTTTTTCTTATTTATCCTATATATCCTATGTTTGTCTTATGAGATGATTAGTTACTTTATGCTTGAATTGCATTGCGTTCCCAATAGTCTTAATATTATACGGCAGGTCATTCCAATAGCGAGCAGATTGAATAAAAAAGTGTTTTTCTGAGCTTGCCAAGCATACACGCTGGCAAACAATGTTATTTGTTCGTGTTGACACAGCTAGTTGAATATTTTGAAAGAGATATTGCGGCTCTTTAGTTGTTAAAATCCTGTGAAGCAATAACATTGTACGAAGTCTGATCCACGACTCTAAGTCCAGGCCAAGAATTTGTTTAGCAAAGTCCGAGATATGGTCTCTGCGACCAAGATTATATACGTATCTTACGATGGAGTTAAAAGTTACCCTCAGCCTTTGCATACTGTTTGCGTCACTACTGCCAAATATTTCCACACCATAGAATAGAGTCGGGATAAGACTAAAAGCCTGAGATGAAGAGGGATAAGATTTTGAGTAAGCGACAACTGCCTAACCAACCCGAATGTTTTCCCGGACGCTTTCATAATGTGGTTGCTCCACGTTAGGGTATTATTAATCTGGATTCCCAGGTTAGTGGTGTTCTCAGTATATTCCAGTAAAACATTATTTAAAGTCAGCTTAGGCAAATCGCTGACATTAAGGGCCTTCTTATAAATTACTAAGCATTTCGAATTTTTAGGATTTAGCCCCAAACCATTCGCTTTAGCCCACTCGCTAATATTTATAAGATCCCTATTACAGATACTGACACACTCATTTATTTCATGTAACGGTCGACTTACATAAAGTTGTACGTCATCGGCGTACAAATGGACATCACAGCCTATCAGACAATTGGGAAGGGTGTTGATATAAACAGAGAAGAGTAGGGGGCCAAGGACTGAACCTTGAGGGACACCACGAGTAAGACGTAAGAAACCTGACATATAGGACCCAGAAACAACTGCTTGTTTTCTGTCACACAAACAGGAGTTAATAAGACGCGTTGCGGTTTTAGATTCAATTTGAGACAACGTGTATCAAATTGATATTGATACCAATTTTTTTGGGTGTATATATGCTATAGTCATCCGATTCTGGCAGAACTCTGTGGGATTGTGTGAAAGCATAACAAATAAATAAATGCCGATTCTTAGGTCAATTCCATGGAAAACAAAAAAGTGTTTTTTACTAGGACTACTTTTCAGACTATAATTTTCTATGACAGCTATTATACCCTTGCAGAGGGTATTATAAAATTGTGCGGATGTTTGTAACGCATTGGAGGAAGCATCTCCGACCACATAAAGTATATATATTCTTTATGACGAGCTGAGTTAATTTAGCCCTGTCCGTCTGTCTGTTTCTATGCTATCTCCTCCATCAGTTTTAAAGCTATCCTCACCAAACTTTGCACGAAGTCTTTTGGTACAAATACGCTGCACATTTGTCGGAACCGGCCGGATCGGATTACTATAGCATATAGCTGCCATAGGAACGATCGGTCAAAAAACTAGTTCTAGTGGGAAAAACTTATTTGTTTATAATGGAAACGGCTCCAAAGTACGTATTTCTTAGTTTACTATCCTTTCCCATGATTTCACTAAGTTTGGTCGAAATCGGATGACTATAGCATATAGCTGTCATAGGAACGATCGGTGGAAAAACTAGTTCTAGTGAGAAAAACTTTTTTGTTTTTATTGAAAACGTCCTTATCATTGGCTTACACTTATTTCATATACTATTTCACAATTCTACAAAGTTAGGTCGAAATCGGATGACTATAGCATATGCTTAAACACCAACTACAAGAAACTAAAAAACTCTACAGAACACTTTATACTCTTATACATCTGTAAGTAAGTAAAATGGCTTGTCTAGTTGACACAGCCCCAAGGCTGGCACGTTACAGCCCCAGGGCCAAAACCGAGCTTCTCTCAATCTTAACGCCGAATCCAAACTGCGGCAGAGCCCTCTTTCAGAAATTGCCCGTCCTATCTCTACGGTCGACTTAAAGGTAGGGAGGGCGTCGGAAGTCCTACCAGCACTGCACAGAAAATATAGATTTGTCACCTCGACGCGTACCCGCAACACCAACGGAGACTTGAACCGTGTTAACGGGTCAATAAGAGTCAAAGACCCTCACGAGCGCTATACAAGTCGCTTATCATCCCAGTCCTGCTATACGGCGCAGAAGCATGGACAATGCAAAAAGGATGAGGCGGCAATTGGCGTGTTCGAGAGAAAAGTTCTTCGGAGGATTTATGGACCTCTAAACGTTGGCGGCGAATTTCGCATCCGAATGAATCGCGAACTGTATGAGCTCTATGGGGACACTGACCTAGTCAAGCGCATAAAACAACAGCGTTTGCGCTGGATAGGACATGTTACCCGTTGGATGTACGCCCACCACGGCATGCGAAAGTTGGGAGGCACTCCCCGCCTGGTCGACCAAAGAATGGCGGACCATGCAGAGACATTGCGACTGGGAGTGTCCTCTGTGGAATGTCGCTCGGGCGAGGCGATGGCGGGCATTATGGCGCGCCGGACCGTAAAACGGTTGTGATGGCCAAAGAAGAAGAAGAAGAAGGCTGTTACCCGTATGGATGTTACCCGTATGGATGATAACGCTCCAGCAAAACGGGTGTAAAAGTCGGCATGCGAACGAGTTGGGAGGCAATCCCCCGTAGGGTCGACCGAAGCGGAGATGGCGCGACCAGGTGCAGGGAGATATTGCGAAGCTGGGAGTGTCCACCTCCAGCGGCCGAGACCGTAAAACGGTTGTGATGGCCAAAGAAGAAGAAGAAGACGTTTTGAAAGGAAAAACTTTTTTATTAGTTATTCCACGGCGAGATCGATTGCCGGACCTCTTGCACAAAAGGCACACACACAGCCCGGTGCACTTCACCCGGCCACAATATTTGAAAGTAATGATTTATAAAGTGAAAACGTGACTTTTCTAAAAATTTTGATATTGAATTCCTAGAGAATATTTGAATAGTCCATTGCGATTTCACTTTAAAAAAAGTGCTCCTGGGTAATGTTTAATTAAGGTAAAGTAGCACGACAAAATAATAAGAATATCGTCCCATAAAGAATTTGGAATGAGCACACTATTGATTAGCAAGTTCCAAAGAATGAATGTTAACTGACAAATTCAGAAGATGTACGCGATCACATCAAGTCTCGAATATGTAAAAATATTTTGAAATTGAGAAGCCTGCTTGCTCAGACAGTTTGCTTTCCCATTTTCGTCATACTTTGCACTAGTGTGCCTCCCATGGAGATTCGCAGCCGTTTGCCCGCAGGGCAGCAAACGCTTTTGGGACGCTTTGACACATGCTCCCTCCTGGCTGCCGCATCTCCATTCCCCTTCCCCCTCTCACTGCGTTTGCTTGTCAGCTGCTCATTTGTCAATGTAATTGATTTTATGCCTGAGCTTTTGACTAAGGTTGTCGTGCCGTTAAGTTCGAACGGCCCTGGAGCAGGCAGGAGGACAAGGAGGATGAGGAGCAGAAGTCACATAGTTTGGCACACCATCCGCATCCGCAGTCATGTATAGGTTTTGTGGCTGATAGTTGGGCTACCTACCTGATATATTATTCGATTACAGTTAGACGTAAATCAAGTGGAAGAGCATGATGTAGCCATCAAGTGGGACGATGGAAAGAAGGTTTGGAAACTATGGGGTTAGAAATTATTACCGTTGACTTTGAGATGAAAACGATAGAAATTGAATGTGTGTGACGGTGGACGGTCACTTGGCATGATGAGTGGCCAGAAAGAAGGTCAAGCGAATGAAGTGAAGGAAAATTGAGTGTATGAACGGAGATAAAGGGAAAGGTCATAAATGGCAGCAAGAATATTTTAAAATATACAAAAAAAAACCTGAAATGAATTTTACATTTTTTTTTAAAACTAAAATAAGAAAGAAAGTCGATCAAGCCCGACTATAACATACTCAGTACCAGTAAAGTGCTGCCCATCACCGTTGCGACCGGTGCTGCCCAGAATTGTTTGTTTTCCTTATAACTCGACAACCGTTCATCCGAATCCTAATTGCTAAATATGTCCAGAAAGAACGAACCTTCTATCTATAAATCTGAGGGAGACACGACGTTTTTTCCAATTTGCGGGGGCGGGAGTGGGCGCGGCAAAAATTTAAAATAAGCTTGTATGTTCCATACATGTCAAACCTCTATCTCTTACCATCTCGGAGATCTGTTTGTTCAGACGGACAGACAGACGGACACTTTTGCACAAATATACTCTGTCTACCTCTGGTATAGAGTATAGAAAAGAGATAAAGATAAGCTCGGATTTGGCCCTTTAGGCTGCTATTTAAGGCCAATTATTTTGTGAAAATAAAATTCTAAAAAACTTGATTTGTTAAAAGTATTTTATTTGAATTTATTTAATTGAGTTGCGGGGAAGGTCCTCCTCCCAAAATGAGCCATATCGTGCCTATTGCAGTTTTGGATAGTAAAAATTTTAATCAGTATTTAATTGCTAAAAAGTGAAAAGAATAATTAACTTCTTACAAAATACTCAATTGTAAGCAAATTCATTTGCTGATTGCCAGCTCGAGATGATCCTGCCAAGTCCATCAGTTGCAATAACATTGCCTCGTCTTTCTACAAAGCTAATAATAGAAAACCATCATCTAAGTCCATATTATTTGCAGCAACTTATCTTTTCACAATGTCCACAAATCCCAGTCAGCTGTTCAATGGATGCAAGAATACAAGAATGCAATAATGGTGCAAATGCGAACACCTTATCGCATCTTTTCGTTAAGTCGTGATGTCGGTGAGAACCTAACATTAATCTGCCTGCAACTATAAGAAGTTTATGTCCCATACATTTCGAACCTTTATCTTTTACCATCTCAGATCTGTTGGCTCATACAAAAATACAGACAGACGGTATCGACTCGAGATGCTTCTTTCTGGGTGTTACAACTGAGATGAAATTACTGAATTGTTTGGTATTTTAACGATCGAAGCGAAATTTGATTTGATTTTACTACAAAAAAAATCACATTTCATAAACAAGTATACTTTATTTTAATGATTCTTACAAGGAAACTTCTTTACAATTCTAATTGAATTGGCAACAGCCACACAACCCTGCCCCAAATCCCGACCACAACTTAATTTTCAATCACAAGCATAAGCCAGAACAAAAGCCAAGAAATAGCTAAAAGCGAAGAGTTAACCGGTAGCCAACAGAACCACAGTCTGGCTCTGCAATCGAGGCGACTGTTTTATGGCCAAGCTCAGTGTATCTTATGGACACACACGCATTTGTTGGGCACAAAAATCTTTGGCGCTCATAAATTTTTATAGCTTGTAATTATTTGAGACATCCCGAAAGAGGACTGCGCAAGCGCGCCAGGCGGTCATCAAATGCCACGACTTAGATTCGGGGTCTGACTTCTTCCTGCTTTTGTTTGGCCCCTTTGCAAGATTTATACCTTAGCTTAATTAATGGCAATGCTTTTTGCGCTAGTGATTGGCTGAGATGGCTTTATGTGTCTGTTAGATGCGTTACAAGTCTGTGCACAATTAGCCATGGAGAGCTGGCATCTGATAATCTGTTTTTATCTTCGTTTTTGTTATGGAAGCTAATAAAGTTGTTGACTCGTGAAATGGCAATGGGAAAATTAAAATTAAAAATATCTTCCAAGATAATGCATTGCGCGTGTGTGTCTAAATGTTTGCTTTGCAAAGGAAATTGAAGTCTATACAAGAGAAATACAAGTCAGAGACTTATTCATTTTCACGCTTAGAAATTTAATTTAATAAATAAAACGGGTCTAGAACCGAACCTTTTAAACTTATAACACGCCGAACCTACTAACCGCAACTGTTTGGAAAAGTGATTGTTGTTATAAGAAGCTGTGAAAAACCTTAGGTTTGACTAGCTCAGTAATGATAAAATTAATTGACTGAACCTTACTGAATCTTAGATTTCACGATAGGAAGCTATTCAGAATTTAAGCCATCTTTTTCTTTTCATATTTCGAAAATGTAATAAATTTATAGTGTTTTTTAAATAAGTGCGGTTCGATTTTGTTTGGAAAGCAAATAAAAGCCGTCTTATATTTAAGGCCGATTTCTCATCTCCCAAATAGCTGCTACATAGAGAAAAACATGGCGAGATAAAATTAAACTCAAAAAGATTGATTTGATCTCGACCTTCGGATTGAAGTTTCAAGCTCGAGTTGAACTAGATCGAGATTGATAGAAGTTCGAAATGTTTGAAACAATCCTGAAAAGTGTGTATCAATTTTTGAAAACGTACGGTCTAATGATGTCGCCGGTCCACAAACCGCGCACAAACTGTGAACTTTTCAGGGCGCATTCGCAGCCTCTGGCGGCTCTTCGGGCCAAATTTGCCCAAGCAAACCCATTGTGCTATAAATTAAATTCGTCGCTGAAGACAATTTTTTGATAAAATGTGAACTTTCATTCAGCTTTTCTAAGACCCATTCAGCAAACAATCGACTTTGTGGAAGGTCACCTTGCATGAGTTCTTGCACCAGCTGTATGGTTTCATACCGAGGACCTTACGTTAAGTGTTCCAGGTAGTCGAATATTACAACCCCAATTGTTGAGGACGGCGCCGAATTGACATATCGCGAACCTCATTGACACTTCATTGACTTTTCTCGCTACGCTCTCTCCGCACACGAGCTGTTGAATAATTGTCAAATAAAGTGAAACTGGTGCAAAATTGGGTTGCAATAGCTTGGCTAGCCTGTTCGGTGGGTCGATTATGTCGATCGTAAAATGGACGCAATTCGAAGCAAATTCCTTACAGAGCACATTGGGCCAGATTTCAGTTTGGGCGGCATAAATTCAAAGTTTTTGTGGAAACAAATCGGGATTTTTATCAAATATTCTTAAAGAATATACATTAGGCATATTAAATCCATTAAGCGTTTTGATATTAGTGCAGCACTGGATGTTTAGCAAGGCTGCAAAGTCAAGTGTTCGGTCAGCTGCTTGTTGTGTTAAATAAAACGAGAAACGGTTACTCAACTTTAAGCTTGGGCCAATTTATCACCTGTGAGTAAAAATTAAATCTAAAATATAGAAATTAAAGTTAAAGGTATGTAGAATATGAATACTGAAACAAATTGTGTGTTGTTCTTGTTAAATGTTTTTTCTGTTTACCGTTTTGTTTTGTTTTTACCTTATTTAGAAAAAACTTAACCAACGGGCCCGTGAATTGTGGATTAAAAACTAACTTTCTGCCAATTTCTGACAAAAAGTAAATATGTTGAGTTTGACCTTAAAGTGTATTTCTCATCGTGTTATTAATGCATTTTGCGGCTGCGGCTTTGCGCACATTCTCTTGATATTTACAGGTGAGTTTGAGTTCAGCCTGAAGAAGAAAAAAAAAAATTTCAAGCTGCATTTTTGAGCAGCTTAAGGAGCATGCAGTGAGCACGGAGAAGAGAAATAAAATAGTGACAAAAATTAATAACTTTGAGATTTATTGCCGAAAGAAAAAAGGAGTTTGCAAATAACGCTGGTTTTGAAATTGTTAAACATTCAAGGCAAAAACACCCTTGTTTTTTTTTCATGATTCTGTTTCCGGCCTGAAAGGCATTCATACTTTCAAATTTCACGTTTTCCTCGCTGTCTGATACAAGTGACTCCCGGAAAGCTGCTAAACATCAATTCACCTTTATTTATTTATTGACACGTTTTTAATTTTGTATTTTTTGTTATGAATAGTTAAACCAAATACAAAAAACAGAATTACAATTTTTTCCCGATTTCTTTCCATAAGTTTTAAAAACCAGGTAAAACTCAGCCGCCTACACCAGAAGAGAGAGCCTTAATCTAATGTGGGGGTGGGCGTGATCGGATTGTTGTTCAACTTTGCCTAATTAGTATACACTTGATGTTTATCAAATGTGGCAAATTGCAATTGTCTAACTACATTTTTCAATTTTTTATGCCGCCCAAAATGAAATCTGGCCCAATGTGCAGAGCAAGCATTTTAATAACAAAATTCAATGATTTGCAGCGCAGTTCGTTAGTTAGTCCATTCGTGGAGAAATGGAAAACCTTACTGAGCATTTTGAGTGTTGCCACGTCTTACGAGTCCCACGTGAGGTGTCAAATAATCTACACTGAAAGACCAAGCAGCATAAGGCTTGTTCCTGTTTTCTCTTCAGAAAATTCGAATGTCGTACATGGTGCCTTTTCAAAAGCAAAGCAAAAGTAAGCTATCATCTGAGCATGAAACCGGATGACCATCTTTCCACAGAGGGCAGTATCCCAAAAGATCCTTTGATTCAACAAATTGTTGAATTGGTTGCCATGGCATTTCAGGAATTTTTGCTACACTGCAAAAATATAAGTAGTCCATTCAGAGGTGCCACTTCAACGCTGTGAAATAGCCTAACCGTCTAAGAGGCCGGCGTCGTTGCGCGCGACAAAGGTCTTGGGTTCTAACCCCAGTCAGTCTCTGAAAATTTTTATTTATTTAATAAAAATTAATCAAAAGGGGTGTTGTTCAAGCGAAGCTGACCTGGACCTGGAGCTGGACAGGTGGTGTGGACGTGGACCAAGGAGGTGGCCATAGAGGTGGACCTGGACTGGTGGTGGTGGACTTGGAAACTGTACCGGGACCGGTGGTGGACTTGGACCTGGACCGAGACCGGTGGTGTACGTGGACCAGGAGGTGGCCATTGATGTGGACCTGGACCGGTGTTAAACTTGGACCTGGACCCGGTGGCCGAGTTGAACCTGGACCGGGACCGGTGGTGAACGTGAACCAGGAGGTGGCCATGGGGATGTACCTGGACCTGGTGGTGGACTTTGGACCTGGACCGGTGGTGGACTTGGACCGGACCTGGACCTGCTGGTGGACCTGAACCCGGTGGCGGACTTGGACCTGGACCGGTGGTGGACTTGGACCGGTGGCGGACTTGGACCCTGAACCGATGGTGGAAACTGGAGGTGGCCATTGAGGTGGTCTTGGACCCGCTGGTTGACTTGAACCGGTTTTGGACTTGGACCTGGACCGGTAGTGAACGTGGACCAGGAGGTGGAACTGGAGGTGGCCATTGAGTTGGACCTGGACCCGGTGGTGGACCTGAACCAGTGGTCTTAAACAATTTTTTCTGCTTTTAAGAAAATACCTTTTCTCTTATTAAGAAAAATTTGTCTCTATATTAGAAAAAAATTTTGTATTTTAAGAAAATAGTTTTCTATGATTCAGAAAGAGATTCTAATTCTAAAAAAAGTAGCCGGTAGCACAGGACAAAAGCTCTTAAGATTGGACTTTCATGGGACTATAGAAACACTCTTGTTCTCTAATAAATTTTTATTAAAATTGAGTCTTAAAGCTTTAAATACGCTTAGACCTGAGTGTAGAGAAATGCTTTATGGTGTTTCAATTAAACAGCAGAACAGAAGTATATTCTGTCCCTCTTAAACGTCCCTTTCGAACACAATCAAAACTCGTCGATGAAAGGAATCAAACACTTTTTTCAGTTTGGTTCACCTTCTTTATTAAAGCACTGAAAAAATGGAAGGAAAACACTGATTTGAATACCTGGAAGGTTAAGATTTTCTTTCTGAAGTTGTTAAAAAGGTCCCAAAATGTTTGTATTATTAGAAAAAGTGTTTCGTTCGACCCATGCATATAAGCGAAATATGCACATGAATTTTCGTTGACTTTCATCCAATTGACTTTTAGTCCAGTTTGTAAGCTAAGAATTGGGAATAATTCGACATGTGTGATCACGATTTAAGAAAAAACGGGTCCATGCCCGTAAAATAGGTGGCGGGTTAAGTTTCAAACCAAACCATTTTAGTCTATTCACCCCAAAGAGAGCTAAGTATGCGAAATAGTCAGATGTGTGTTTTCCAGATTCTAAAAATCTCGTCCGAGTCGTAAAATAAGAGGCAAACAGATATTATGTAGCTAATCTACAAAATAATTCTCCCACCCGAGGGTCTATAAAATAAAGGAAGTTCTAAGTTGAAGAAACATCCTCATTCGAATAGAACTTAATATGTGCAATGGAATCAAATTCTTGGCCGATGGAGGCCAAGTCCCGACGGATTCAGCTAGTTTACTTTAGTAGAAATGGCGACAAATAGACGAGTTTGCCTAACTCCATCTTAAACCGCCTTTTATCCCATCATAACTTAAACACTTTGTTTCCTAATTTTTCTATTTCCATCTACCAAATTGCTTCAGCTGCTCATTACTCTGCCACCCAACAGCATTGTCATCATCATCATCAGCTGCTTTTATCTGTACTTCACTCCACACTTTCACCCACTTCCCACTAAGCAGACGATGACGACAATCATCCAATTTGTCAAAACGGCTTATTAGCGCATTTTGGGGCAACTAAATCCCCCAAGAATAACACCAGTAAGCCAACTTGAGGCGCAAATAAATGTCATTTCCATTGATTTGCCAATACAAATGCAATCCCCGATAGCCCAGAACACAGCTGCGCCACTTTTTGCTTATCAAATGTTTGCCGTTTGTTGGAGAGACATGCAAAGTCGGACTGGTCCGCCTGTCAGCTCCCATTGCGATATGGTTGAGACATGAGACCTGGTGAGTGTGGAAATGTGGCCAAGCAGCCAAAGTGTTTGGGCCCATTAAAAAGCACTTTATGGTAAGAAATCATTTCTTTTTGTGTTCCAGTTTTCGTGGCCATTCTTTGAAGGCCAATGTGCCATGTGGGGTGTGTTAGCTTTGTGGAGGGAGATGTTTAAAGTTAAATTTTTTATGTTTAATCTACGACATCTGTTCGCCTTTTGGGACCCATAAATTTCCCATTTTTCAATTCCGCCTGGAGATCTGTTGCTCCTCTCCACTCTCGTCTTTCCAGTATGTTCTACAAATGTTTGACTTAGTTTCGCTTCATTTCTATAGATGCTGCTACTCCAGCCTGGTTGGCTGCCCGCTGCGTGTCTTCCACGCATGCGCCATTCGCCTTTTTCTAACATTGTCAGTGTCCTCCCTCTCCCCTGTCTTCTGATACACCGACGAAAAAGAAAGCTCCGTTAACTCTTGGTTGGCTTATCTAGCCGAATGTTTGGTTTGGCTGGCTCCATTTACTTCTTGATGTTGAATGCCTTGGAGTCCATACACTGAGAGAAATGTATCATATAAGCTAGCTTTTGCTAGCGATATCGTATACTGTTTCCAGGCATGTTGCCTGCTGTTTGTTTGAAATACCAGATTTTCCCTTTATTAGTTTAATCCGAACTCAAAAATTAAAGATTGTCTGTAAAAATATCACAGCTCAACAAATATAGGGTCATCGCCGGGCCTTGAACTTTATCATTGATTTTAAAAAGATCCTACCGACACACAGCTATGTTAGGATGTTGTCGAGAAAATATAAATTGTACATCCTTTTCAATTTATTTATGCTTCCTGGATCAGCAACCAGGAATTTGGCTAATAGCCGTTCAAAGATTATAGTTCACTTTAAGCATCTACATTTTCAAAAACTTCATTATGTATAAGATGGCTTTTTAATTAGTTTTTAAAAAGCTCCATTTTAGACACTATTAACAACTTTTACCATTGATTTCTCAAAAACTTCACGTGCCAGAGAAAGTGTACAGCTTGAAAGCCTCCGTCAAAGGGTATCAATTTCATTACTCGGCCCGCATGGACCCAATATTTGTTAAAGTGTGTATTTAAAGAACTTACTTCGGATCTTATTTATTTAAACACTTAAGCTCCAATGTAAAGAGGCACAGATGCTTTTAAGAAACTTATAACTTTAAACCAGAGCTAGCAAATAACAATTGACCGTTTTTCGTTGTCCAAAAATAACAGTTATTTACGGACCCTTAGAGCAAAAAGTCAGAGATGAACCGTTCACATCGGCTCATGAACGAATCGCTCAGTGCTCAACGAACAACCAATGGATTTGTTTACATTTTGCTCTGCTCATTCACTGAGCAAATCGTCGTGAGCGAAGAAGATAAAAGTCATTTGCGTTTGTGTGTGTGTATGTGTGAGTGAGGTGTCTGTTTGGGCTTGCGACTCACTCAAGCCACACACACACACAATACAAATAAAAGAAAAAACAGACGCTTTGAGGTGAGTCGTTCGGAATTTTGCTCATCTACTGACTCTTAATGTGCGAGCGCTCAGTCGGATCGCTGTCTATAAATTGTTATTAAATGAGCAAAACAAGAAAAGCTCAACTAAGAAAAGTCAAAGACAAAAACAAGGAGAAACGATGTGTTCTACTCAGAGCGAGAGCAAGCGTGCATGGATTTTTTCGGTTTTGTTATTGAGCAGACCGCAAAGGCAAAAATGTTCAATTGCTATTTACGAGCTCTGCTTTAAACACGAAAATCTTATTTTGAAACAAACTTGCCGATGTAAGCCTTAATAGCGGAGAAGCGTTTAAAATAATCAAACCAAACCAGATGTTCACATTTTGTAAGTAACTTTTCAACTAATCAAACCGCTTAATATAGAAAAATGCTGAAAGCTTGTGACGATGCAAAAAAGTTAGTCGGTAATATCTCGATAACCAGCCGATAAACTTTGAATTTTTTTTTTTTGATTGATTGTATATGGTGTATAATTGTATATAGTGTACGAAATTAGAAGAGTTGGATTGCTTCATTTGGAGGCATTTTAGTTTTACCAAATCGTAAAGCCAGTTTTAGACGGCTTAAGGTCAAGTTATGTGTTCTCATAACTTTCAAAAGGAACATATAACACCACGAAGGAGACTGTCGACGGTACAGCAGTTTTAAGAACCCGGTTTTATCATCAGAAGTCTTTGCCTGGCGACTGTCACTACGCAGCTGACTCTCCGAGCCAGCGATGCAATAACTGCTTGGAAATTCCAAAGCAGCGTAAATGTGTGTTCCTGTATAAAGTTATGTGACAACATAACATGACTTCGAGCCGCCTAAAACTTGCTAGTTTAATTATCATCAAGGTCGTTTAAACAGTCACACGAAATGAATACTTTTAGTTGAAATTTTTAATAGTAGAATTCAAAACGAAATGAACCCTAATATTTGATTCTGTTTCGTAGCTGTTAATCGGTTGTGATAATAAGGGTAATTGGGATACGGTTTCGGTTACAAATTTGAAAATGTTAATTTCTGTTAAGGATAATGGTTTCGGTAACGGTTTTAATTGCTCCTTGTTACTGTGTCAAAGGTAGCGAAAGGGTTCGTAAGAGGCATGGTTTGAAGAACGCTGCGTAAGATATATAGGTAGGTATATAATTTCTTGTTCGTCCGTCCGTCTGTCATTCCGTCTTTCTGTTTCTAAGCTATCTCCTCCGTCAGTTTGAAAGCTATCTTCACCAAACTTTGCACGAAGTCTTTTGGTACAAATACGCTGCACATTTGTCGGAACCGGCCGGATCAGATGACTATAGCATATAGCTCTCATAGGATCGATCGGTCGAAAAACTAGTTTTAGTGAGAAAAACTATTTTTTTCAATGGAAACGCCTCCAAACGTCGTATTTCTAAGTTTACTATGCTTTTCAAGTAGAGAAAAGTAGAGTCAGAAAAGTAGTCTTATTAAGATAAAATTGGGGTAAAGTTAACTTCGGCTCAGCCGATGTTTTGTATACCCTTGCAGCTTCCATTGAAAACAAAAAAGTTTTTCTAACTAAGACTACTTTTTGGATATTACTTTTCTATGGGATCCATACTATATAGATGTCTGATTTCGACCAAACTTTGTGAAATCATGGAAAAGCATAATACACTGATAATGACGAAATTTGAAGGCGATCCCAGTTAAAACAAAAAAAGGTTTTCTCACTAGAACTTCTTTTTCGACCGATCATTCATACTGCAGCTATAAGCAATAGTCATCCGATTTTGATAAAACTTTCTAGAAATCTGTTAAAGTATATAAAATAAGAATATGCCAATAAAAAGGACTTTTTTATTAAAAACAAAAAAGTTTTCCTCACTCGAACTAGTTTTTCGACCGATCGTTCCTATGGCAGCTATATGCTATGGTCATCCGATCTGGCCGGTTGCGACAAATGTGCAGCTTACGAGGGCCGTCCCAGAAATGGCCGACCTAGCACAGTAGTGTTGGAAAATGTTCACAAAAAATATTAAAAAGGGGAAGTACCGAATATTAAAAGCTTAAGTTTGAAGTTTGGCGCCTTTACCTTGCACAGTTTTTTTTTTTGCAAACATGGACAAAATTGGTCATACTTTCATATAAAAGGTCTTAGTCCAACCAATATTAAAAAGGAGCTGGATTCTACCTTACGTAATTCTGCTCCCTCGTTTACAACAATAAAATATTGGGTGGCTGAGTTTAAGCGAGCTCGTTTGAGCTGCGAAGATGAACATCGTAATGGGCGTCCAAATGAGGTGACCACTTCAGAAATGGTGGCCAAAATTAAAAAATGTGTATTGAGTGACCGGCGATTGAAAGCTCGTGAGTTAGCTGAATGTGTAGGCATTTCAAAAAGTGCTGTACATCGCATATTGACCGAAAAATTGGACATGAAAAAGTAATGCGCAAGATGGGTGCCGCGTTTGCTGACTTCAGAAGAAAAACGCCGGTTCACACCTCTGCCGTTGCAATGGCTAAAATTAATGAATAAAAATTTGAATTGCTACCTCACGCCCCTTATTCGCCAGACTAAGCTCCCTCAGATTATCTCTTTTTTCCAAACTTGAAAAAATGGCTCGAAGGAAAAAGATTTGGCAACAATGAAGAGGTGGAGTCCGAGGTTAATGCCTATTTTGAAGAGCTTCACAGTTCTTATTATAAAAAAGGTATCGAAGCTATTAAACATCGCTGGGAAAAGTGTATCGACCTAAAAGAATCCTATGTTGAAAAATAAAAAAATAAAAAATGATAAATTTTTTTGTGCTGATGAAGAATATATATACTTTATGTGGTCGGAGATGCTTCCTTCAATGCGTTACAATCATCCAAACAATTGTATAATACCCTCTGCAAGGGTATAAAAAAGAATTCAAAATATTGAGGGGTTTAAAAGTAACAGAATTTTGTCCATGGCAAAACGTTTCTGGACCTCTGTGGGACGGCTCAAACTCTTTAATATAGATTTATATAGATATGGTATGAAGACTCTAGACTTCCGTAAAAGATTTAAATATTGAAGTTCCAATTTATCATCTGAATTAGCGAAACCAAATTGACTCTGAACCCGGGTCTCGAAACTGGTTCCTAACCTAGGTTCAGCGTTCTTTTGAATCCGCTCCGTGAACGAAATCAAAAAGTTTCGTGGGTTCGAGACCCGCAGTAAGCCCCTTCCGATTGTTAGGAGGTTTGCCACCCTATAACGACAATTGTGACGGAAATTGTTCAAATAATATGAATGCGTAGTTTTAGCCGTAGGCTGGTAGAATTCAAATCAAAGTCAATAACGAAAATATAAATAAATCATGTTTATTAAAATGTTGAGCCGATATTCATTTTTACATCGATTTAACTGACCGAGTAATAAACGAGAAAGCAAAGCTAACTTCGTCTGTGCCGAAGTTTAAATACACTTGAACTTTCGTGACCACTGACTTCATTTTGTGACTTCATCACTGACTTCACACTTTTCAAAATTATGAAAACAATGTGAAATCTCTCGGATGTTGCGCTCACTGGAAATCACTCGAAACTTTGTGTATAGTACCGTGAACTTAATTGCGGATACTGATGGAATGAAAGACCGCGTGAACTACGGCCGTCTGCGCACTGTGCGACCGCCATAAGCCACCAAAGCCGTGCAAAATCGAATTCGTCGAAGTCCACTGCGCAAGCAGAAAATCATGTGTCGTGATATGAGTATCAGCAAGGACACCATGAGCGAATCATAAAAAGTGACTTGGAACTCAGTGCCTATAAGAGACACACCAGCCACTTGCTCACAACAGCTTTGAAACAAAAACGCAAAACAAAATCGAAAACATTACGTCGCCAGTGCGCCAACAATGCGCACAGACGAATTCTGTTTACTGACTAGAAAATTTTCATCAGTATGATGAGTCATCAAAACAAGCGTCCAAACTCATTCCGAGAGTTTAGAGAGCTCACCATTCGGCTTATGTGATGGTTTGGTGGGGAGTCGCCTATGATGGGGTCACCAAGCTCCAAGCTGTGAAAAAGGAGTCAAAACTTCGGCGATAGTTATTAATCCGACGTTTTGGAAAAGGATATGAAGCCTCTCAAGACGACATAATTTGCAAACAAGCCGTGGTCCTTTCCACAAGACTCTGCTCCAGCTCTCAAGGCAAAATCGACTTAAGCATGGCTAAAAAACCATGTACCGAACTTCATTTTTACCAGCTAGTAGCCCAGACCTGAATCCATTGGACTACCAACTGTGGTCCGTTCTTGAGGCTATGGCTTGCTCTACTCGACACCCAAAAATTGAGTCTTTGAAGCGCGTCCTTGCCCGAGCAGTGGAACTTTTTCCCAATGCAAGAGGTGCGCGTTGCGATCGATGAGTGGCCAGAGTAGCCAGAATTGTTCTACGATTTGTAGCCATTGACCAAATCAAATGAAGAAAAAGTTTAGAAAAATATTTATTCGTTTTCATTTTGCGACCAAAAACCGTGTACTAAAACAATGGCGATTACTGATTTTTCTTTTCATTGTTCGCTGTTTCATAATCCATTTGAAAGTTTTCTCAGTGTAAGCCGGACCACATCGCGTAATGCCAAATGCGTGAGCTGTGGGCTGTGCCACAGTTTGATATCTTGGATAGCTTCTGCGGCTGCGGCTGATGCTCCTGCAGCATCAGCTATGTTTCAGATTCTACCGCATGGTGCAGTGCAGCGGAAATGCAATTAACACTTTGGGCCGTAATTGCGTGCCAAATGCATTTGGCTTGGTCTAGCTCTTGGCATTTGATGGAGCTTGCGGCGAGTAGGCTGGGTAGCTGAAGCTCAGGAATGGTCCTTGTTTTGATTTGCTTGGCTCATTTGCAAGAAATGTGGCCATAAATCAATTTGGAAATGGTCGTTTGGGGTTTTGTGTTTTCTGGGTGGGAGATCTAGTTAGTGTTTCTGTGCAGGAAGTGGCTTAATAAAAATAGATTCTCATTCATCTCGTCCAAATTACACATTGTCAAAGACTTAAATGCAAATGCCAAATTAACAACAATTTACCAATTCAGGTATCCACCTCTCTCCTGACTGTCTGGCAAATATTTCCTGCATTAAACGTCACAATTTACCATCATCTAGAACAATGTTTTTTTCCTGCCTTGTCTCGGCTTTTCATTTAACTGAAATTAATTGAGTAATTTGATGCGAAATGCCGCGACACGCAGCCAGAGAACGCACTCAAAGCAAATTCTAGGAGGGATTGGGACAGGGAGTGGGAATTGTAGCAGATGCAGATTAAATGGCTGCCAGGCAGAAGCAGCTACCCAACAAACAGAATGGAGAAACGAGGCCAGACAACAAATTTAATATAAAGCATATTAACTTTGATGGCCAAATGACCGCGAGGGCCACATCATGATGAGGATGGAGATTTTTGTTCCCCCCACCAAGTCCAGGCGTTGGCGTCTCAAAGAGGGTAGGGGAAGAGAGGAGCAAGCAGGAGGGTCATCCAAACATATGTTTGATGATGATGACGCGCGCTTTTGAAGTCGCAGGCAGTTAGCGCACAGTGGAACCAAGGTAATTGTTATAAGTAAAAGGGTCATACATTTATTTAAGAGCTTTCAGGGCTAATTTTTCCAGTCATTGCACTTGTTTTTCCTGCATTCAATTTTAAATTTCTATAATTATTCTTTCACATTTAGTTCCACATTCTTTAGCCCCAATGTGCCTCCTAATCGGTAGTCGTGGGTTCCGCAAAAGCTTTAAGGCTGCCAACATGACAACCGTTTAAAAAGGTTTTATTTACACCGAAGACAGGCCAAAAGTTAAGGGGAAATCGGGGAATGGATCGCATGTTCCAAAGGGGCAGCTGGACTTGGGTCTCTTCCTTCTCTGACCACGTTCAGTGCAATTAAGTTGCCAACAACTTTGAAATTATGCAATTATGGGTATGAGAAATTGCCTGGAAATTACATGAGGGACTTGACGAACCGCAGCCCCCAGAAGTATGTAGAAGACAAAGATGTGGACTTGTTCCTTGGTGAGCGTTAGTCAGCCTACTTGATTATTTATTAAAACGAAAGTTAAACAGCGAAAGGAAGCAATTTTCCATATAAAAGAAGCCAGAGAAGACCTGATGCTGCTCCAGCATCTTCAGTAGCCATGTACGAGTATCTCTGCTGGTTCCCATCTCCTTGCCTGTCCCGCGTAATTGCCATGTTTAAAGTGTGATTAATTTGTAATCATCAAAAAGGCAAAGCAGCCGAGTAGGCACAAGGAGCAAATGTTTGCATTTTGAGTAGCAAAATAAGAAGGAGAAAAAAATGGAAATAAAAATCTATGCGGAATCACTTTAGGGCACTTGGGGATAGTTGGGAGGGGAGGAACTGAGTCCGGTGTATGCTCTAAGTAATTGAGTTTGCTCTGTATGCCTGGGAACAATGAGCCAGAATAAGTTTTTGGGGAATCTGTGGTATTATGTTGAAGTTCATTAGAAATTGTTGCTAAAGAAATGAGGGTCATCAATTAAAGTTTTCCAAGAAGAATGAAAAATATTTTCATTGTGTGTTTTAGTTACTAATTATATGGAATGTGCCAGCAGTAGCTTAACGCAGGCAAACATATTCAATCATATTAAAGAACTACCCAGTACTTAATAAGGCGGTTGCGAATTCGATTCAGGGCTTGAAGTATTTGTTAAGCTTAATGAGAGAGTTAAGTTTAATTAATAATGGAGTTGAAAATGCTCTCTCTTGAATTGAGAAATGAACAAGTTTATGAGGAAATCAAGAATGGATTTTTGTACCGGTTCTGCACTTTGTTACGAAAGTTGATTCGTTTCATCTTAGCATCTACAATGATTTATACTCTGTATCAAAGAAATATAGAGAATATTAAGTTTGTGCAAAATTAGGTAACAACCAGAAGGAAACATATATATTCTTGATCAACATCAACTGCCGAGTCGATATAACCGTCCATCTGTCTGTCTGTCCGTAAGAACAAACAGATCTCAGATTTGGCAAGAGATGGCGGTTTGACATGTATGGGGCAAGAACTTATACTCGCAGGCAGATCAAGTTTAATATCAATTTTTACCACGCCCTCTTCCGCTTTGTCAATTTGGGAAAAACAACATATCTCCGGCAGTTTTATAGATAGAAAGTTTGCACTTTCTGGACATATTTAGTAATCGGTGTTCTTTATCGATCCGCCAAAAAAATTGGTAAAGATCGGATGAACGATAATTAAGTTATAAGCAAAAGAAACTTCGCTGCTGCAGCGCTATAGCAGCGCTGCTTTCAGCTGCTACTGCACATTTAAATTCACATTCGATCCGGCCGGTTCCGACAAATGTGCAGCGTATATGTCCCAAAAGACTTTGTGCAAAGTTTGGTGAAGTTAGCTTTCAAGCTGGCGGAGGAGATAGCATTGAAACAAACAGACGGACGGACAGACGGACTAAGCAAAATCAACTCAGCTCGTCGTGCTGATCAAGAATGTATATACTTTATGTGGTCGGAGATGCTTCCCTCAATGCGTTACAAACATCCGGACAATTTTATAATACCCTCTGCAAGGGTATAAAAAAACCTCGATTGTATGCAATTTTGCAAGTAAACTTTTGGACATCGTCTTAGAAGCGGAGAGTAAGCCTCTGACACTAATTCTTTAAGGCCATAGGGACATACATACATAAAGGCTTCTGTCTGTTCCTAAGCGGTCTTTTGTTTTGGCTCGCACGCTGCTTTGGAGCTCCCAAACAATTATTGAAACAGATGTACGATCTTCCAGCATTCTTTGTGGTGCTGTGTGTCTCTGTTTAAAGCAGGGGCTGGCCCGCCCGTATCTACTGGGCATAGGCAAACTCTTAAAGGCATCGCTCAGAACTCAGAAAATAAAAGTTATTGAAAGACTTTTATTATAAAATGCAGTAAATAAAACTAAGTCAGAGACTTTAATTTTTGAATCCACAATAAAAGACTTTTTGAGTTTGCTTATAACTTTACACTCGGTCAGCTCTCTCCGCGGATTCGGCGTTAAACTGTAGGTCCCTTTCTCCTGTGCGAAAATAAGAAGCGCACAAGCCAAGAGATTGAGAGAGGCTCGGCTTTGGCCCCTTTGCGCTGTGTTAACTCATTTTACACAATCTGTACATACTCGTATACGAGTATATATAAGTGAAAGTATGTATGTTTGAATGTTTGTTCCTTATAGGCGTCTAAACTGCTGAACGGATCTTCACGAAATTTACACAGTCATAGGCTATTTGGCATGTTTGTGAACCGGCTCAAAAGCGGTTAAAACCTGTTTAATAGTGGTTCAGAGCCATTTCTCAGAAGCTTTCTAAGCTAAGAATTTGAAATTTGGTCAAAAGGTTGGTAATAAAGAGTTGGATATTTTTTCGGTTCAAAAACCGAACCGATTCCACAGTGGCTCAGAGCTATATCTCAGCAGTAATTTAAGTTGTAAAACGGCTTGACTCAGCCCCAAAGAGCCAAAGCCGAGCTGCTCTCAATCTCTTGGCTTGTGCGCTTCTAATTTTAGCACAAGAGAAAAGGACCTACAGCTTAACATCGAATCCGAACGGCAGTTTGAGAAGCTTTGCATGGCTAATTACTTCAAAGCTGGCGCCAACAGCAGAGAGGGGTGACCGCGTGTAAGGTTTAATCAAAGAAAAAGCTTTTCATTAGATGTTCTAAGGCGGGAACGAACTTGAAATTTGGTATGAAGATTGGGAATATGGAGTTGGATATTTTACAGGTTTTGATCTGGTTTCGAAATGCTTCAAAAGTCATTCGAAGGCATATCTCAAAAGCTGTTTTAGCAAAGAACTTCAAATTTGGTTTGGAGATTGAAAATAAGGAGTGGAATATTTAACTGGTTCTGAACCGTTTTGAGCCGGTTCAGATATGCAACCGGTTCAAATGTGGTTTAGAGCTATTTCTCATGAATGGAACTTGAAATTTGGTATGAAGGTTGGTATTACGGAGTTGGATACTTTAATGTCTAAGGACCGGTTTCGAACCGGCTCAAAAATGGTTCAGAGCCATATCTCAGATGCTATTAAAGCTTAGAAATTGAAATTTTGTATATAGGCTAGTATAATGGTTCTGGATATTTTAATGGTTCAGAACCGGCTTCGAACCGGTTCAAAAGTGGTTCTGAGACATATCTCGGAAGTTGTTTAAGGTGGGGGTTGGTAACTTTCGAAAAATCAAATTTTTTTTGCTTATCTTATTGTTAAACGTCTTAAAGATATCTTTCCCAAAATTTCAAGTCGATCTGAGCAAAACTCTTGAAGTTTTTGTCCAATTCAGGGATGCTTGCGCTCTATACGCATGAGGCGCAAACGTTGTTTAAACTCGTTTTTCTCAAAACTACGTTTTCAAAGTCAGTGTTCACTCCCATTTAAAAATTACTTGACCGATTGATTTGAAACTTTGGACATATTTTCTACACATAAAATACCTCCCCCAACGTTTAGTAAAAACTTTTTTTTTACCTGAAGGGTGTTTTCTACCCGTAAAATGTCGAAATTATTATTCGTCGAAAACAGCAATTTTGACTTTAGATGGCCACCAAAAATTAAAAAATATAAAAATCAAAGATCGTTGGGGGAGGATTTGATGATACTTTAACTAATTTTTAATGGTTTTCGATTTTCGGATAATTTTTGACCGAGATATAGTGAACACCGCAAATTGCTTTTTTTTTCAAAAACGTTTTTCAAAAAGTTCTGTCACCGGCTGGATTTTCAATATTTCCATATGAAAAAATTTCAGAATATTGTTTAAAGGTTTGAATAAATTTGCCCAGTCCATACTTCTGAAAAAAATTCAATAAAAAGGTGTTTTTTTGCGCTGAAACCCTCAAACCCCGGCTTAAAAGTGGTTCAGTGACATATCTCAGAAGTTGTTAATGCTGCGAAATTGAAATTTGGTCTGCATGTAGTCTGCATGTATTAAGTTGAATATTTTAATGGTTTAGAACCGATATTGATTAAACTATATTGAAATTTGGTCTGTAGGTTGTAAATGTGGAGTTAAATATTTGAGTGGTTCAAGTCTCAAATCCTTTTAAACTTCTTAGGCCTGGGATTCGGTGAATTTTGTGTATAAAAAAGATTGATTTGAAAAGTTCCCAAGGCTTATTTAGTTATTTTCAAACCTGAAAAAAGATAAAATTTATCCCCACTTTTGAATTCCAAAAAGATAAAATTTATCACGCGGTAATACCATAACGATTTAATTAATCAAAAAATTCGAGCTCAATTTAATCCTAAAGCAAGCGAACTTAAAACTTGTTCGAGATTAATTTGCTCCCAGAAAGATTTCTATGCCTTTCCTTTCTTCCTCTATTTTCCATAGGACACCCCCACCGACACCAGTTTTGGTATATTTAAAGCTTCTGAAAAAAACAAAGAAATATAAAAATTATTGTAGTTTTATCTGGGACTCAAATTCACAAACTTACAGCTTTGCACAGAACACGAATGGCACGTTAACCTATCACACAGCACCGTATCACATGATTGATGTCCTATGACTTAAATGCTATTTATACCAGGGATGCAAACCGGTTCTGAATCGAACCGAACCAAACCGAACCGAACCGCTTTTTTCAGCTGGTGTACCGAACCGCTAGCCAAACCTGAGTCCTTTCGAAAATGCTGAACCGAACTGAAAACCACAAATGAAAACTGTTCGGTTCGGTTCAATTCACCGACGAGACTCAATACGCACAAATTTTGGGAAATTTTGATCGAATTGCTACTATAAGTCCTTATTGATGCCGGATTTATGTAGCACCCAACCAATTTGAGACATGAAATTGTCCACCGACCTCTGAATATGCCTGCCATAAGTTAACATTCCTTCTTTGGAAGTTGCTTATCGATTAATTTGTCGAGCTTCTTCACCTCAATCCAACTTTAGCCAGGAGAACAGCTATTAAAGTGATATCATTATGAACGAAGCAAGCACATCCAGCTACTACAATTTTTTAATTCTCTAGGAATGCAGTAACGAAATGGTCGAAAATTCACATATCACCTTAGAAATCATTATATTTCGAATATTAAATCCAAAGTTCGGGGAAAAGATACTATATGTGAGCTTTAATATTTTAAAAAGTTTTTCGGTATAAGAGAAAAGAAAAATTCTGAGAAAATTTTCAATATTTAAAGGATTAGCTAGACCAAATAGAGTTGGTTCAACCAAAAACCCGGGGTGTAATACCTCTTAAAACCAGAACTTAAAACCAGAAGTCAAGAACAATTACTTTCTGGATATTTTTGAATTTTAGACTTCAGAATTGGCTTAAAGGGTTAGGGTTTGGTGGAATGAAGGGTAATCTTAAAACAAAAAGAAGTTTTGGACTTGCCGCAACTTCAAAAATCTAAAAAATTACTTTCCGAGCAGATTTCAGGGTAAATTGCGACGTTATACTCAACAAAAGGCTTTAAGAGTTGACATAGGGTGAAATTTGGGACAATCCAAGAAAAAATTGGAGTTTCTAACACGTTATCGGACTGATTTTCCTTGGAAACTTTGGAAAAATATATTTTCGTGCAGACTTTAGAGCACACTGGGAGTTTATACTTAAGAAATGGCAAAGGGCTAGACCCTCGGCAATATTAAAAAGATCCTTAAACAGAAATGCGTTTTTGGCAACTTTTGGACTGCCTTACCGTTGAAAGTCTGAAAATAAATAGATTTTCGAACAGATTTAGGCAAAATTCGGGACGTTATCCTAAAGGGTTATTATTTTCGGGAATAAGGGCGATCCTAGAAATAAGTTTGTTTAATTTTTTTTAAATACAAATAAGAAAATATCTGGTCGTTAATGGGCTTCAAGGGTTGAGATTCAACGGATTTTCGGCATCCAAGAGTATAAAGTGCGAATTTCTTTCCGCGCAGTTTTTAGGGAAGATCGGGGCTATTTGCAAAAACAGAAACAGGCCTTCATTTAATATATTATAAATAAAGACTGAAACACTAAATCGAACCGAAGCCGCGGTTCAGTTGGCTTCAAAAACCATGTAATAAACCGAACCGGTCGTTCAAAAACTATGTGAACCACTGAACCGAACCAGTCCTTATTTCCAATCGGTCCCTGATTTATACTTTTCTGCTATGGTTCCTAATTTATTTATTAAACAAGCTCGAAAGAATTGCGCCAAGCCTTAAAAGATTGAACTGAGTAGAATATCCTGTAAATCGATATTGAATTTTTAACCTCGTGCCGGGATTACTCTAAGAAAACAAGATGGAGAGTCGGTCAAGCCCGACTATAACAAAGTCTCTGCCCATAATTGTTTGTTTTCCTTATAACTCGACTATTGTTCATCCGATCTTTACCATTCCTTTGGCGGATCGATAAATAATCCTGAATACTAAATCTGAAATTATCTGGTAATGGTAACAATGTTAAATATCACTAAGTATTTTAAATAAACTTCAACTTACAGGTTCCATTTCCAAATTCTTTGCCGACTGGGATCTCCGCTTGGGCCATATAAAGGTCTTCGAGTTAAGTTTGAATGCTTTGATTGAATATAAATTAAAACTAAACTTTGAATTTGTCTAAATTAGCAAGTTGTTATTTTATTTTACAATTAATCTGGCGACTTTGTAAATGAGTGATTGTGTGTAAAAAAAAATAAATTTTATGTTGGATCAATTTAAAGATCATCATCGCCAAGAAGCTCATTCTCATCGATGACCAAATCGCAGTAGTCCTCATCCGTCAGCAAAGTATTATCAATTTCCTGCTCCAAACTTAAAGTTTCGTGGGAGACCAATTGAGTGATAGGCACCAAGGGGGGCATCAGCTCATTACATTTTTCGGGAGTTGAAGTTGTTGTGTCATCCAAGGCCATCTTGGGCATAAAAGAGCTGAGCTGCTCTATGGCCTCATCTAGTTCATTGGGACCGTCAAAGCACAATGAAACAAAATCGTCGTCATCATCAGGAGGTTCCTCCACTATGGGGCTCATCGCAGGCTGTTCCATTTTAATGCAGAGTAACTCCTTCTGCGGTTCCTGCTTCTTCGGCGGCAAGGTTATACAAAGCATGTCGTTGGTGATCAACCAACCGCCATGTCCCGAAGGACGCAAAACAAATGTTCTTTTATAATTGCGACATTCCCAGCCGGTTTCCGTGCGTTCCTTCAAGTAACCAGTCAGCGCAAAGATTCGCAAGTCTCCAGTAAATTGCTGCAATTCCAACGAAGTGTTAGGACGATTCGTGTCCATCTCTGGTAGACGGCTCAAGGCTTTTACTATATTTGGCCCACTAAATTGCATCTTAGACGGCCTTGCAAAAGAGGATTTGCTGCACTGTTGATCGAGCTTATTCAACTTATAGGCATAAACGTGTTCCAATTCCTCAGGCACCGACAACGAAAACATGGCCTGATTGTCATAGAATTGATCCAGATGGATGCGAAGCTCGGGATTATCGAAATAGTTGTAGAAACCGTTGGAAAAACCGAAACAAAAATCCATGTCATAGGTGCCAGCGCTCTGTGGACGTTTGGACTTGGGCAGAGTAGGCGGAGACTCTAGAGTCGGCGAAGATTCCAAAGTTGGCGGAGATTTCAGAGTTGACTTAGATTTCAGCTGCTGGGTGGGCTTCATTACTATGCCTCTAATGATTTTTATTGTAGGTAAAACGGCCTGGACTTTCTTCAGGTCGTTCTTAGTTACAGAATTTCCTGTTAGATTTAAAGTATGGATCTGCCAGTTGGCCAGAAAGTTTAATTCTCCCAAATCCTTAATCCGATTGGCACTTATATCCAAGTATTTCAATTTGAGAGAACCTTTTTCCCGGTATCCGAATGCTTTTAGAGAGCACAAATAATTATCACGAATACTAATTTTCGCCACCAAGGGCAGTTCGCGGCGTATCAATTCCAGTACCCACACCAGCAACTTCGGCACATTTAAAGGACATATCTGCCCATTCAACTCGGGATGCGCATGGAAGCGTTCTAGATTAACGCTTCTTTCGACCTCATCATAGTGTGCCAACAAAGTAACTTTCAAGGCAATCATCAACTCCGCTGTTATTGGCTGCATCATAACCGATGTGGGTAGACCTGCCATTACCTGCATGGACATCCTTTTGCACGTGAACATAACAGCCAAATTGTCACTCAGACGTCTCATACGATTGGCGGTCAGCACATTATCCACTAAGAATTGCACACGTGCGCCGTTATCTTCTTCTCCGCTGCGTTTAAAGTCAAAGACTTCCACCTGCAGGGGCGTCATCACCCATTTGAGGGCCAGCAAAATGGAGTCGTTGCTTACCCCGTCGCAATTGGATAGGTTAACGGTGGACCATCCGGTAACTTTGGCCGTTTTGGTCTCGGCCTCATGTTTACTTAAGCCATCCAAAACAGGGCCAACATCCTGGGCCGCAATGTGACGCGTGTCGCCGAGCAGCATGCGCACATATTCTTGAAGTTTATTCCCATTGGGCAAGTTCTTCTTAAGGTCAGCGAATGGAGCTGGCGCTGCAGGCGCCTTGAAGCGACGACGATAGGTACGTGAAAAAGTGTTCTCCTTGGTGTTTCCTAGAACTTTCATGGTGAATTCTTCTTGTAAATTATTTAGAAATTAAATTAATTGCGTAGCTCGTTTTTCTGCTTCCTGCTTCGACAAGTGACAAGAGAAAAGGAGGATATGAAAAATTTTCTGCTGTACCAGTGTTTGTAAGGGTTGGTTTACAATAACTGTATTATGTGGTGACACTGGCATGGTGGCCATAATTAAGTTCACTACAAATGAAGAGTTTTGCGAATAGTTGAGGAGTTCGTGAATTGAAATAACCAAAAATAGTGATTTGTTTCTTTACATATAAGTAAGTATTTTACTGCATTATTTGTAAATTGTGGCCGGGTGTGGCTCAGCACATAGCGTGTGCGCCCGCTGTGCAAGAGGTCGTAGGTTCGATCCCCGCCTCGGGACATCTAATGAAAAGTATTTCTTTGAAAGAAAACTTCCACACCCGGTCACCTTCAGTAACTAGCCATAAAAAAGGTTCCCAAACTGACGATCGTATTCGACGTTAAACTGTAGGTCCCTTTTTTAAAAGCACACAAGCTAATAGATCGAGAGGAGCTCGGTTTTGGCATTTATTTCTGTGTCAAGCCAAATATTTTGTATTATTTATAAATTCGCTTGATTAAGAGATGAAAAAATTTTCTTAACGCGATGAAATCAGGGATTAATACCTAAACGAATTTCGGTTCCGGTACAGGTACCGATACGACCCTAAATGAATGTTTCGGTAAAAGGTTCTATTTCGGTTTTTAATTTATTTCGGTTTGGATACGGTACCCAGTTTTTTATTTCGGTATACCGGTACGTACCGATATAAGTACAAATTTTTTGAAAATTGTAAATAGTAAATTGTGGGATAAGTCTAACTTATTTTATTCTTTTGTAATTAAAGAAACAATATTCTACATAAAAGTTTCAGTCGTTTGACATTTAATTCGTTAATATAAAAGGGATTTATCTCGCTTTTCTATATCCTGAACGAGTGATTTCCAATTTGCAATGCATCCAAATGGAATAAAAATCACCCAAAACTACATTTCCGGCCTGAAAATTAGTTGTGGCCAACTCAGATTTTTCTAATAAGCTTACAATTTCGCGATCTGCGACCGAAAAAGTGGATTTGATGGTGAAGACGTCTTCTACCAGCAAATGTTTTCGTATTCTGTAGGTTGAGCTCCAACGGGTTTGACAATCAATTCGAGGTTTCTTAAGTTGCTTGTGCGCCATAAGGATGCTGAGTGCTCAGCTTTTTAACAAGGGCTCTGACTGTTTTAAGATTGCATTGACTGCTAGCTGCAGTGTAAGCGCAGCTCTCCGTCACTAAAGCTTGAAGGAAAGACCAAGTTATTGTGTGCTTTATACACACCTATGTTTGCATTTGCTATCCTTGACTAAATTTTCTAAATTCATCGACACTATTCTCATTGTCATTCTAGTCATCGTAGTCCGAAGCATGGTCAATGCTAAGAAGCTTCACCATATCTCTGCTGTTATCGGAAGTACATGAATATTATTACATGGACTTGTCGATTTGACTTGTTGTTGTTCTCATCATTTTGAATCACTTCGCCGTAAAAACGCTTAATATGCTTTGACAAATTAGTGCCATCACCGTAAAAAAGAACAAAGTAGTTTCAACAGAAACCTTCGATTACATACATACACATACTTGGCAAATTTCCAGACATACATACATGTGTACATTTGTTAAAACAGCATTTGTTGTTGGTTTGCTCGAAGACCTATGGCATGCGCATAGGACTAACGCAAAACAAAATTGTAGCAAGAACTTCGAATATGTCTCTCTTCTCTTTCTCTCCTATGCTCTTGCGAAACTGAAGGCAACAACAATACATGCAGACAAGACTGTATAGTCGATTTTGTTTTTGTAGTCGAGCCACAAGCACTCACACACCCAACCGGTTGCAGTTTTTCTTCGAGTTCTTCTTATGCTGATAATAAAGATATGTATACATTTGTCTCTTTCTAACAATTGCGTATGCAGAATGTACCAAAGGTACATAGAGTATAATAAGTTTGTGCAAAAGCCATGTCCGTCTGTCCGTCTGTCTGTCCGTATGAACGCACAGATCTCAGAGATGGTAAGAGATAGAGGTTTGACATGTATGGGACATATGCTTCTTATACTTGCAGGCAGATCAAGTTTATTTTCAATTTTGGCCACGCCCCCTCCCGCCCCCGCAATTTGAGAAAAACGTCATATCTCCCACAGTTTAATTGATAGAAGGTTCGAACCTTCTGGACATATATAATTATCAAAATATATTTCCCAAAGGGATCATAAAGATCGGATTAACGATTATCGAGATATGATCAAAAAAGTGTATGCTGCAGCAGCGCTGTTAACCGCTGCCACTGCAGCATCAAAATTTATGTTCGTTGTTACAGAGTATTATATAGTCGGGCTTGACCGACTTTCTTCTTTGTTTTATGTATGGTAATATCGCTATCTAAGCAATGTTGCAATAATTGTGACGTAAAAGAAACAGAAAAAATGTAGAAAAAACTCTTAACAAATAAACGACGAAACACAACTGAATTTCTTATGTATGTTCGTTTGTATGCACATGTGTAGGTATATTAGTGAGGGATACTCTACTAATACTGCGATAAGAGTACTCGTCTAACAAAGGAAGGATCGACAATTTGAACATATGTATTAATGTACATGTTGATGTTGAAATACATGAATTCATGTAAGTGTAAATTTATGCTGGCGCCCAAATTAAACATAAGTCGCTTGACAGGATATTATTTTGTATGCAAGTTCATAAAAGTCGGCTCTTAGTGTGTTAGACAGAAACAAACTTATTTAAAAAACCCGGGATGAGACCCTTAATTTCTGATAGAAGGCACTTCTGTAAGGTTTTAAGAAAACCCTTCTGTAACCTCATATCATATAGTTCTAGAGTAAAAACTTTTTTGTTTTAAATGGAATCGCCTTCAATAATGTACATATTAGTTGGTTATGCTTTTCCAAGACTCCACTAAATTTGGTCGAAATCTTCCTATTTGGCCCGACATTTCAATCACGCCACTCGCCTCTGTCTTATGCGAGCTGGCGCCGGTAGGTCAGTTCAAGCGTCTCAATGTCTTTCAGCACCTGATCTTCCCAGCTTAGTTTCGGGCGTCCTACCCTTCTTCCTTTCCCTAGTTCGTTTGCCTTCCGCCTGAACACTTTTTTCAGGGATCGCAAATAAAAGCTAAAAAAAGAGTCCTATTTTATACAGAAGAAAGCCAAACATACAATTTTTAACTGCTAATCCTAAAACAAGCACAATTTTAATTTTCCAGTTTTTATAAAAAAATTTAATTTAACTCTTAATTTTTGATTAAAAAAATTAAAATTGTATTTTAACGATTATTTTGTAATTTTTATTTAAAACAATCTTTATTTTCGGTTTTTTTAAATAAAAATTAAAAATAATAATAAAAATAAGCTGGAGCCAAAAGCTACTGAAGGTCACCGGGTGTGGAAGTGGATTTTTTTTCAAAGAAAAAACTTTCAATTAGATGTC